>QNGE01003194.1:9653-22585 GCA_008508345.1 Paragonimus westermani
AAAAAAAAGGATGCGTAAGGCTGAGAGATTTCAGGCTGAATAATAAGAGGACTGATGGCCTCTGAGTATACCTGGGTGCCGTTGATGCTAATTTTCGTAGGGAAACCGACCAGTTTCCGCCTTCGCGTATCGCCCACGAGGTCAAAATGCTGAAGAAAATCATTTCCCAAAATAACGAAAGGTACGGCTGCAACTGTGAAAACCCAGCGAAATGTTCGCCGGAGGCCTAGGTCGAGCGCGAGTGAGCGTTGACCATAGGTGGGAATGAGTGTGCCGTTAGCAGCACGAAGCATGGGTAGGGAAGAGGGGGTCGCCTCGCCGGATCTTGGAGGAATCACACTGACTTCCGCCCCGGTATCAACCAGGAACGTGATTTCCGTGCTTGAATCCTTAATGCGAAAGAGGCGACTTTCAGGGAGGGTGCCGACCGCGTTTGTCGCCATTACGGGCCGGTTTGGGAGCTTCCATGGTTGAAGTATTTACAAGGGGCCACGCAACGCTTCGCCCGGTTGCCGAACTTGTTGTGGTACCAGCACAATTTGCCAGTTGCCTGAGATTTACGCGGAGACTTACTCCGGCGTCGACGCGAAGGGGATCGCGTCTTAAGGCGGGCGAAATCTCGCCGAAGAGTTGCTATCTCCGCTCAAACCGTTCGCCAATCAACGGGTGGCGGAAAAGATGAAAGCTGTGGAGCTGGAAAGTTCGGGGTCTTGGGGCTTCGTTTAGTACGATTCGTCATCGCTGTAATGGAGACAAGGGAGACGGTGCGAAAACGATCCTGAATCTCATCCACGAGTTGTGCTGCGTCCAACAAGGACGGTGACCTGGCTGCTGTGAGAATAGCTTGCGTGTTAACCGGAAGGCATTGCATTCACATCTCCTTGAGGNTGAGAATAGCTTGCGTGTTAACCGGAAGGCATTGCATTCACATCTCCTTGAGGAGTGTTTCATCCATGGATGAGAGGCCCAGCAGCTGTTGCATTTGAAGCAACAGATCAGACGGTCGATTATCTCCCAGTTGCAAATCCCTAAAGAGCTGTTGTAGCCGAGATCTATCAGAGGGCGTGACCCGTTTGTTTATGGTTTCCTTAAGGGATTTATATCTATGCTCGGCGGGTGAAATCAGCAGAAGGTCACGCAATTGCATTGGGACATCCTTGGTAAGCCTGGCCAAGAGTTGGCTAAATTTAGCCTGATCTGTCGTAACGCACTGATTGTAGAACTCCGCCTCTAAGTACATAAACCACAAAGCGGGTTCCATATCTGGGAACTGTGGAACAGTAATTGTGACTGCTCCGACTGTTGACTTCTGTTCTGAGTCCATTGCAAAATAAGGCCAAACTTAATATATATACACTAAAAGGACCAACGAAAATTTACGTATATATATATGAACGAGTAAAATTAGGTAACCGCCCAAAATTCAAAACGGTTTACCGGAATTAAGAGGTGTTGGGTTAAAATCATCCGCTGCAGTGAACCGGAAAAAATTGCTGAAAAGAAAGATTAATAATCGGGCTCACCAAACTGTAGAGGACTGCTACGATTCTGTTTAGAATCGTGCCTATTCTCCACAATAATTAAATCAGAAAAACTGATTATAGGACAACAACGTTTATTGCAAAGAGACCGGGAAAGCGAACTGTGAGCAAAACACAACAGAAGCAAAGCGCAACAGACCAGTAGCCCGCGACCGGAAGGTGCAAGTGCAATTGTGACCTTGGTCGGTCGAACCTAGAAGAAAATCCAGACATGCAACCAAACAATGTCAATAGTGTCAACTGTCAAAGTAAATAGCAAAATAGTTGGAATACGTGGCAAACCAAAAATGGCTCTACACAATTAAGGGCAAATCATACTGAACTTGATTCCCTAATATAGAATCTTGTCTCTTTGTCTTACATTTTCGAAGTGCCTGAAATTTCCAAGATGGATAATATTCGGAGTGCTAGTGTGTTCATCAACACATTGGTAACAGAAATCACAAAACGGATGCGTTGCTCACACAATGCCATCGTATTCACTGTGCCAGAAAAGCTGCACCTAGAAAGCATTAAAAAGATACTCTCGAAGGTTACTGGAATAGACCCAACATCATATACCTGCATCCGTCCTCGTAAGGAGACACAAAAGTTTTACCGCCCGCTATTATTCAAATTTCATAGCGAGGCAAATGCAAAACAGTTCATACATAGTCAGGACTTTATTAAGTCTAACACCTCGCTTAAACTGTTAGAAATTATGGAGGACAAAACGCCTCTCGAAAGAGAATGTCAAAACTCTTACTGGGCAGAACCTCCTTCTCCGTCTCTAACCATGTGATATAGGATGTGTCGAAACAGGGTACAAAGATATCCAAAGATGGCAAACTGGGTTCCAAATATCGCACAGTATCGCTTTATTGCACCACTCCCGAATGCACCAGCGACCTTAACGACAATGCTAACTCCATCAAAGAGAACAAATTCGTCGATTTAATTGATCTAACAGTAGCTCTTGACAGTTCCAACTGCGCGCCGGCGGTGGGGGCACCACGGAGGAGAAACTAACTAGCAATATAGGGCACACGAATGATTCTGTCCATATAGAATTCAATGGAGCGTCTAGACCGCAACATATATGCATGGAAGCTGGCTCAAATAAGACAGGACACCGCCACTCTAAAAATTAAAAACGCGTTGATGTCTTAATTTCGAACCAATCCCGTAGGAAACCACAAACTGACCACCGATGGGATGCCCGTGATAACAAACCCTCTCCAAATCACTACCCTACGTGTCGCCAGAGGTTTCCTCCTGTGCATCATAAGGAAATAAACAGGCATGAAAACGCAAACCCGTACCTAGCGATTAAAAAGACGCATCTCTTACCACCCCCGATTACAGGCCTCTGCGTAGCTATAGCATTCTCTGGCGTGACGCATCAATTCATGCAAGACTAAACCGGAGCCCCTCTGAATTTGTTCATCCTATGTTCAACACCCCATTCAATACGGATAGACCCTACACTTAGAATGCTCACTTAAACGCAACCCGCGATGTCTTCATTGACAACGAGCAGGCGAGCATGACCAATTCACCTCAGCCTCACACTTTTTTAGTGGGACACACCTTTCAAACCTCCCCTGCTAACTCCGTCCCCCATCGTTCCACTACCCAACCAAATCTTACTTGCACTATTCCAGCACTTCCTGTTATGGACTCAAACGCAAGTGACACCCAAACATTCTCTAATGAGCTCATTGCAAGGACATTAGACCAAGGAATGTCATTACAGTCCTTGAATCACGAAGATGTTTCTGTTCTAGACATTTTGAAAGTATGAAAATGGTGCCGAAAAAGAAAAATGCACTAAGTTTGCTGCTTTTCAATGCACGTTCGCTAGTTGATAATATGCATATCTTTAGATCCTTTATATTCTTATATAATTCTTATATTATTCTAGTCATGGAAGCTTGGTGCACCCCTGAGACTCCGGACACACAACTAAACCTTATAGGTTATCACATATTCCGCAAGAGGCGTAGTGTGTTGGAACTGATCCAACAAAATAAAACCCTGTCAGTTATCACTATCGACAATCGATCGCGTTGACTTCATGTATTATTGCCGACCCCTGGAAAATAGAGAGTACAGAGAGACACGTCAAGCTAGCGAGGCACGGAGCGGGGTGTGATTTTAGCTCCGGGCCGGATGTTACAAAATGGGTAGCTTGGCTAAAACAAAAGTAGGTACAAAACCAAAATCATAGAAAATGTACAGATGAATGCGACTATCAAAATATCATTTATTATAGTCACTACATAGCTCTCCCCCAGAAGGCTAATAAGTATTACACAGGCCTTCGTTATTGCAGCAAGGGAGGAAAAATCACATATCACGTCTTTTAGAATGATCACAGTTAGAGGGTGATACACGCAAAGGATGACTGCACGTGATAGGGAATGTCAAAGTTCGGGGGTGGAGGGGGGTCGGTCCACGATAGTTGCTGCGCTGGTATGGTTCATTTATTTATGTTACTTAGTCTTCGGTGCGTTTCATGTCTATCGCAGCGGGCTGCCCAACCCTAAGAACTTTTGAGAGAAAGGGGGTTAGGTTTGTTCAGTGCTGTACGATAGATTGATGGGAGTTGTCTGTCCACGCACCATGTCCGGATTGTCTGGAAGAGAGAGAAAACCAGGTGAAGTATCCGCAGGGCAGACGGAAACGGATAACTCGCCATGTCAACGTATCCGGTGGAGACTGAATAATTTTACAGTCCACATTTCATGGGCACTACACTTTGCGTGTCGTTGCTTTTGGTTCTCTTCTTTTTTTGTTATCCTGTCAACAGTTGATAGACTCAAAAAAGAAGAAGAATTAGTACGCGGATAAGCTTATCCCAAACAATGCCATTTGTTTGTGTACCTGGCAAGGCATCTGAAAATTGCAAGAGCGTGGGAACCGAAAGATTTTTTTGGCGTGCAAAAAATATCTAAAAATTCACAAGTGAGCAGATAGTCATTCCGCTTTCAAATGAGAACTTTTTTCTTCTTCTTTTGTATAAAAAATAGTACCGCTCAGTCCACACCTACCGCAGCTCAGAAGAGCAGGAGGACCAAACGATGTATATGAATGTTGGCATGTTCACGTTAGAGAAACTTCATTTCCCAAAATAAGAAATGTTCACATACTCTGCAAATCGTACGGGCTTGCGCAGCTCCCTACCAAGACGATTATGCCTAGAGGTAGTGGGAGCAGGGGTCTGAGTTGCAGGAGTACTGACAACTGCAGGAGGTTCCGGGGGGCAGAACGCTTTCTGCTGCCACCGGGGGTTTCGGGCGTGGAACGCTATTTGTAGATGCAGGGATGGCTGATGGTTCTTCCGTAAATGCTGGTTTCAGCCTGTCAACAGAGACTACTTCACGTTTGCCGTTTCGGCTAACGTTTAAGGTTTTCGTGTCTCTTGCGAGGACACGATAGGGGCCGGTGTATGGAGGTTGCAGTGGTCGCCGTAATTCGTCCGTATGTAGAAAGACATGCGTGCAAGAGGATAGCTTAGCGTGCATGTGTACGGCTGAAGAGTGCTCTCTAGGCTGCACCGGACGCAGCTTTCACATGTGATGCGCCAAACGAGCTGCATATCTGCCGTAATCGTACGGTGCCGAAGGTGCAGGTGAGACGAGTTCACCTGGTAATCTTATTATGCAACCAAAAACTAGTTCAGATGCAGTAGCGTTTAGGTCTTCTNTCCAGAGTGTGTAATAGCCTATCGCAGCTGTGTTCATGGGTGTATCAAACAAACGACTCACTTCCTGTGGACTGGCCGAGAAATCCGACTACCTTTCGATATCTACCTGCCCTCGGCCGTCCGAATACAGCCCACGGTGGCGGAATATGTTTGCAAGCTGATCGATACGTTACGGTTGGCACACGAAATGGCGAGAACACACTTGCACATCGCTATCAAAAGGAGTATTATGACAAAAAGGTATTCTAGACCCCCTTAGGACCTGGGGATAAGGTATGGTTACACAAGGAAACGATGCACCCGAGTGTCCCTGCAAAAATGCAGACACAATATACAGGAACATTCGTCGTAGAACGTATAACCTCTGACTCAACTTGTTTACTAGAAGATGCGACATCCCCAACTAGTCTACCTACGGTCGTCCACTACAACCGTCTGAAGCCATTCATGGATAGCACGGACAACGATTTGGGAGGAGCTGCAGACGATGTGCCAGAGTCAGGGTCAGAGGTCGAGGTTCCGCCAGACGGGGCTTGGGTGTGACATCGAGGACGTGCCTCAAGTAGTAAGGGATAATGTAAAGTGAAACCGAAACTAAGAAGATGCGCGTAAGCGTTTGGAGAAGAATGCTAACGGTTGCCACTGCTTTTCGACGAGCTGTTGTAAAACAGCATTAACGGCTGTGTCTGAAGCATCGGTCACAATAGACAGTGGTGCGTTCGGATTAGGATGGGCAAGGAGAGCTAGTTCGGCTACGGCATCCTTGAGCTTAACGAACGCTGTGCGGGCAGCCTCGGTGAACTGGAATTTACGTTCACCTCCACAGAGAAGATCGGTCATTGGCTGCATTATGTGCGCACAATGAGGTATGAAGCGTCTGTAGTAGTTGCCTAAAGGAATTTGGCTCAGGGTATTCACGAATAGCTCTGACTTTATCCGTGAGTGCGGCGATTCCCTTTTCTGAGACCTTATGGTCCAGAAATTCTATCGTGGCCTTACCTAGCTCGCATTTAGTGGGATTAACTGTGACACCGTGTTGGGTCAGACGTTCCAGTAAGGTGCGGAGATGAGTGACATGTTCTTCCTGTGAAGAACTGGCTACTAAAATGTCATCCAGATAAGAGTAGACAAAGTCCAAACCACGCGTCACTTCATGTATAAAGCGTTGGAAATTTTGAGCTGCGTTGCTCAAACCAAATGGCATTCGAAGAAATTCGAAAAGACCAAAGAGGGTTATAACTGCGGTTTTAGGCATGTCTTCTTTGGCTACCGGGATCTGGTGGTATGCACGTACTAAATCTCTCTTGCTGAATATGGCTTTCCCATGTAAGCAAGTCGTTAAATCCTGCATGTGTGGCATTGGATACTTGTCAGGCACGGTTGCTTTGTTTAGCTCGCGGTAATCACCGCATGGGCACCAGTCACCTGACTTCTTAGGGACCATGTGCGACGATAAGGCCCATGGACTCTCGGAAGGGCGTATTATTCCGAGTTCAAGCATGTGCTCGAACTCTGCCTTGGCGAGTTTGAGTTTGTCGGAAGCCAACCAGCGAGGTCGTGCAGAGACGGGGGTCGCTTAGTACGGATATATGTGACACTTGAGGTCACAGGTTGGATGTCGTTCGATGTGCGGACGAGCTGTAGGAACTCAGTGAAGAGGTCCACAAATTTTCTGGGGGCAGCGGGTCGGGCATATATGGGTGTTATGTGTGCCGGGTACGCTTAGTTTAGTGCTAAAATCGATTAACAGACGGCTTCTCGTATCTACCAGAAGGTCGAAATGCCAGAGAAAATCGATGCCGATTATGGCGAAAGGTACCGCGACAACTGTGAACACCCAGCGGAATGTCCGCCTGAGGTCAAGATTAAGGGTGAAGGAACGCNCAGACGGCGTCTGGTATCAACCAGAAGGTTGAAATGCCGGAGAAAATCGATGCAGGTTATAGCGAAAGGTACCGCGGCAACTATGAACACCCAGCTGAATGTCCGTCTGAGGCCAAGATTAAAAGTTAAGGAGCGCTGCTCGTAAGTAGGTATAGCAATGTCGTTTGCCGCAAGGAGTTGTGGGTTGCAAGGGTGTGACACCTCGTCTTTTGTAGACGGAAATACACTAACCTGCGCTCCTGTGTCAACCAAGAACGTGTTTTCCGTATCTACATCCTTCACGAATATGAGGCGACAAGGTGCAACGCCGGCGGCGTTAGTCGCCATTACGGGCCGGCGTAGAAGTTTCCCTGCCTGGTCGCTAGATAGGTGCAAGGTTTAACATACCTAGTGGATCGCGCGCCAAAGCAATGGTGGTACCAACAGTAGCCGTCGTTTGATTGCGACGTTGTGCTCCTGGGCGATCTGCTAGGTCGCTGGCGTGTTGGACGACCTAAAGAGATTCTACTAAAATCGCGGTGCAAAGCTGTGAATTCAGCCCACAATGCTTCTACGTTAGGTGCTGACGTAGATGGGCCGCCATCATTATGTGACGGTAAATCTCTCATCTGACTTGGTGCCTGGGTTGGAGTGCTAACCTGGTTGAGGAGCGGTTGAAAACGTTCCGATACCTGGTCGGCTATCTCTGCTGCCTTCGCTAAAGGCTGTTATCTCGCGATAGATACGATCGCCTGCGCCTTCTCCGGTAGTCCCTGTATCCTTAGTTCGCGCAGAAGAGGCTCGTTCATGCGCAACATGTCTAGTAATTGTTGCATCTCCCGAAGTAGAGTCGTAGGGCGTTTGTCGCCCAGCTTTAGCTCGCTAAATAGCTGTTGCAGACGAGTCTATTCCGATGGGGTGACTCGCTTTATTACAGCTTCCTTAAGGGTTTCGTAGCCATTCGGTGTGGGTTGACTCACTAACACATCTCGGAGCTGTGTCGTGACCTCCTTCGGCAAACGAACTACTAATTAGCTGAATTTAGCCCAGTCGGAAGAGACTCAATTATTGTAGAATTCTGCCTCTAGGTGTACAACCCACAAGATCGGGTCCATCTCTAAGAATGGTGGGACAACCGGTGATATGGCTACCGTGGGATGCTCAAGCGGCTTAGAATCGTTGGCTGACATGGGTATGACAAGTAACGGTTACGCAGTGATATATAATTAAATCGGTCATATAAAAATAATATAAACAAAATACACAACGAGCAAAAATAATCCTTCCGAAGTTACAAGACAAAATAACGACACGGAACATACTCACCGAAAAACGGCAAAGTGTAACCACGTGTTCAAATTAAGTTCGGGCTCATCAATTGTTGAAACTGATCCAACAAAATAAAACCCTGTCAGTTATCACTATCGACAATCGATCGCGTTGACTTCGTGTATTATTGCCGACCCCTGGAAAATAGAGAGTACAGAGAGACACGTCAAGCTAGCGAGGCACGGAGCGGGGTGTGATTTTAGCTCCGGGCCGGATGTTACAAAATGGGTAGCTTGGCTAAAACAAAAGTAGGTACAAAACCAAAATCATAGAAAATGTACAGATGAATGCGACTATCAAAATATCATTTATTATAGTCGCTACGGGTGTAGGACGAGGTGGTGGAGGTTCAATCTTTCTAAAAGAGCAATATTCTGCGACCATACTCGTTGAGTCATATCTTGGTATGATAGATGACCCCTTGTGTCTGTTAGTGTCGACTGGACCCTGTGAATTACTCTTTGGATGTGTCTACAGACCACCTAACGCCACTCAGGACGACTTGACGAACCTTGTTAGCGGACTGAACTATGTATCAACCTTACCCTTACAATTCAAAATAATTGGCGGAGACTTCAACATGCCCAGTATTTACTGGACCTCCTTCAATGCCCCCGCAAGTCAAGCTGAGTTCCTTGCAGGTGTCTAAGTAAACGGATGGCGCCAACATGTTTTAGCGCCCACTAGACAAGACCACACTTTGGAGCTCATCCTAACCAAAGGCATCTCTTCTGCCACTCTATCCGTCTTTGAACAATTTCCAGGATGTGATCGTAATATAGTGAACTTAATGTTCGACCTAAAAGCTGTTAAAGAGTCGACCGTCATACACTACCTTCAAACTAAATTCGTCGACTGGAACGTGTTCACCACACTCTTGAGATCTCTGGAATGGAACACATTTTTTCTTACCCCCGATTCTAATATTCCAACCGAGGCACTTACTGAACACTCCAGGTCTTGCATGAACATCTTAGCCCCGCAAAAGTCAAAACACCGTGATGTGTACGGTAACGGCTTACGTCTCACTCCAATGGAGCAAGGCAAGCTCAAAAGTCTTGAATCACGGTACCGGAAAACATGCGACTTCTCTCATCATGCAAACGCACAAAATGTTCAATTCAATTGAATATAGAATCAAAATGCTCCACATGAGTGAAGAAGAACGTGCGCATAACAGCACAGATAAGAGCTCGCAGTTGATGCTGTTGATGAGGCACAGGAATAATGGGAGAGACCCTGCCATCTCATTAACGACACTGCAGAACAAAACCACTATAGATGATCCTCTAACAATCTGAGAGGTTTTAATTCATATTCTGCTGCTTCCTTCAACATTGAAGGATACATACTGTCCCACCTCCTCCTGTAAGTGCTAGTACGTCCCTAAGCCATATCCCCGTCGAGGTAGGGCTCATACGCTCTCAGATAACTCTTATCAAACCTTCTCACCTACCTGGTCCTGATGGCATTCACCCTGTTGCTCTAAAATACGGGGAAGAAGACGCCCCATACTTCTGCTCAATATTTATACACTTTCTCTAACATTAGGTTCCTTCCCCGCTATAAAAGTGGCTCGCGACATGAAGTCAGCAATTATCGTCCCATTAACCCCACTTCAATCTGTTCTAGGGTGTTGGAAAGGATAATAAAATGTCGCATGGTCGAAGTCTTGTTATCACGAAACCTCACAAACCACTCCCAGCATGGGTTTCTCAACAAGCGTTCTTGCATGACATGCCAGCTAGAATTTCTTGACCATGTGACAGAATCTACTGACGCCGATGAGGCGATTATCATTATACTGTTGGACATAGCGAAGGCTTTCGATCGTGTGCCTCATAAGCGTCTTCTGCCCAAAATAGCATCTTTTGGTTTACGTGATCCATTGCTTAACTAGTTTTCCTCATAGCTTACAGGCCGCACACAAACAGTGAAAATAGGAGACAATAGCTGAACGCCCAGAGCAGTCACCAGTGGGGTGATACAATGAAGTGTTCTGAGAACGTTACGCTCTCTCATATATGTAAACGATATGTCTAGTTATCAAACATGGCAAACTATTCCCGTTCGCTGATGATATCAAACTTGGTTACGGCTTCCCTCCTAGCAATCTGAATCCATGTTTAGAAACTATACGGAAGGAACTCATGTCATTAGAGACTTGGTGTCAAACTTGGCTGATGAAATTTTCAGCCGATAAATCCACTATCGTTTTGCGTGGTTGTCACGTACCAGATGGCTCTATAAAGCTGGACGGTCATAGCACAGCAAACGCCAACTCAGTATGTGACCTGGGTTTACGCTACTCAAACTCATTCAACTTCACAAAACACATCGTTCCTAGTTGTTAAAACCAGAAGGACGATAGGTTGCATTGAACACTCATTATTCCTACCTGCTGCACAAGTACACCTTTATAAACTGTGTACGACCCCAGTTTGAGTACTGCACGTTCATATATGGCGACCTGTGCAAGTCTGATAGGCTAACTCTGGAAAGCCTCCAACGTGCATTCACGAAAAGCTTATTGGGTTATCCATCTTCTCTGAGCTACAAAAAACGCTGCTGGACGCTTGCACTCGATCCTCTCTGGTTACGGCGACTCAAGCCCAACCTTCCACTCATGTATAATTTGGTCTATGGCAATAAATTCACCGTCAGCTTCGTGACTAGCTTACAACGCAGGCCAAAGTATAACCTCAGAAACAAGGACTTCACCTTGGCAGCCCTTAAATCCCGGAAAAAACTGAGTTCAAATTTTTTCCTGGTAAAGTATTTCTACATTTGGAACAAACTTCCGTATGCAATTAGGTCCAGTAAGAATATACACCAATTCAAACGAAACTTAGAAACTTTCCTAACAATGACGAACGTCATGTCCATTTTCAAGATCTACTTGTCTGAGGGCGTTATCTTTGGAAACGGACCTAATAACATCTGACGAAAAAACCCCTGTTTTGCGTGATGTTAGGTCACGCACTCCTCAAACCGATCAAAACTACCGCTTTCAGGATAGATGTTTCGCCTTTAGACTCGCCAACGAACAAGAAAACATGTCTATAGTCAACACGTATAGGTGTCAATATACATGCCCGTTAGTAACAACCCAATCATCCCGGTACACCATCACCCCATAATTATTGATAGCTTGTGTGTCTAAGTTGTAAACCACCATGCAAAAACTGAACATGCTAAGATTGTTCAAAAAACTCAACCTGTTCGTCTCACGACTGCATAATAACCTCGAGTCGCAACTATTCCTTTTCTCCCGTTAAGATCACCCGGCAACCTCTCGGTGTTGTCAAACATTATTCTCATTCTATCCACCGTCTATACAAAGATAATTGACATCTAAATTCGGCAATAGCCGTATACTAGGAATGGCTTATAATCGATCTCCTTTCGCGTTATTCAATAGCAGCTGTTCGCATGTGGTATATATTTCATCAATCAACACAATGCCATTAACGTCACATGGAATGTTATGCCAGTATTTCACATGTTCCATTGTTCGCCATAGCTCACATAGTCAGTTTTACGTTATCTCGTATGTCGCGTAGTTCTGCTCTCCATCCTTGGTTTCACTGATATATGCCACGCGAGAAAACATCCCACCCCGCCCGGACACTGAGGATTCCGCATTGGTTGTGCATATCGCGAGCTCCTCGAACTTCTTAGGAATTCGAGCGAAGAATGACGTCCGTTCAAGGGGTCTATGGGTTCCCCGCTAAAGTATAAGCGTCTCCACCTCGCCCACATCATAAAAAAATATTCTGCACAATCTTTCGAGACTATCTACATAGAATAATGGTCAAATTCTTCCCCACTACACTCTCTCCATCCTCCAACCACCGTTTTTTGGCACAACCTTGAGCATCAGGCCAAACATAGTCAGTTTTACGTTATCTCGTATGTCGCGTAGTTCTGTTCTCCATCCTTGGTTTCAGTAATATATGCCACGAGAGAAAACATCCCACCCCGCCCGGACACTGAAGATTCCGCATTGGTTGGGCATATCGCGAGCTCCTCGAACTTCTTAAGAATTCGAGCGAAGAATGACGTCCGTTCAAGAGGTCTATGCGTTCCCCGCTAAAGTATATGCTTTTCCACCTCGCCCACTGTTTTTTGGCACAACCTTGAGCATCAGGCCAGCAATAACATTGTGGAGTCCCACTTGATGTAGCAATCAATTATTTTATCGCATTGTGTAGACCCCAAGCACTTTCTTCTCAGAGCTATGAAGCACAAAGTTTACTGCCTAAACTTGAATTTTCCTTCCATATAATGTTTGTATTGTTGCTCAACTTACACAGCTGACTCGTTGTACAATTGTCAAATTTGGTGTTCAAATATGTATATGCTTAAAAATCATTACGTTGATCACGCTCTCCTGAATGTGTTTCAAGCAAATGCGTCGAGAAATGTACCATTATTATTATTATTATTATTATTATTATTATTATTATTATTATTATTATTATTATTATTATTATTATTATTATTATTAT
>QNGE01003194.1:23812-55967 GCA_008508345.1 Paragonimus westermani
GTATGATGGCGTCGACCACAACCCGGTACCGCACATCGTATCTGTACTCTACAAGACTTGGTCACATGGTTCGCTTTTAGGCAAACAAAACAGCGTCCGGTGTTATTCAGCATTGTTTTGCGTTGCTACAAAGATTGACCGCTGGACCAACCGCAATCAGATATATCGTGATTGCCACTACAAACCGGACACTTCAAGTTCACCTTCTCATAAAGTATACCTACTTCGACGTTGCACCTGGAGTGTTTGATTCAAGAATGTCCAGAGTATGGCGAGTTACTCGTCCTGCTTTCTGAGCGAGCAGCCAACTGACCATACTGACTAGCACTGACTGCCACACTTTTCTCCACGAAACGTAACAAATCGCTAAAATTAAGTACCCTCCCGCACTCAATTATACCCTCGGCAACTTCTGCCCATCTTTCTTGCAGATGGTGAGGCAATCGCTCAACTGCTCTAATGAGGTTTGTTGTGCCATTCAGATCTGCACCGTAATCTAGCTGCATTAACATCGCCTGACAGCCTTTCATTTGGCTGGCTAATCCACGCAAGCCATCAACGTCGCCAGCGACTAACCTAGGACCCATGAAAACCTCCTTACTTACCGCCTGCATAATATCGTGTCGGCGACCAAACTGCTGGTGCAAAATCCTCACAGCCTCTGTAAAACCCGCCTCCTTTGGCAAGAGTGCACAGTGCTTAATTGCCACTTTCGCCCTACCACGACAATAATGCAACAAATACGAAAGCTTCGATCCTTCGTCAACTAACTTGTCTATTACGTTACCTTCAAAATTTCTGAGAAAGGTAAGGTAGTTCTTCCGGGATCCATCGAAACTATCCACTTCAACTTTCGGAAGACTAGCTCCAAGAACCAAAGGTCTGAGAGCCAGCTCTAACGACTCGACAAGGTCCAAAAAAGGGGTTTGTTTCGGAGGCCCTCGATTGACCAAGGTGGCATGGTGTACTAAACTTGGTACCGGCTGTCGGGACGGGCCCAGATTTTGCAGCCCTACCCTGGCTTTTATGGAGTTCCAGCAGTTCACGTCTCACTTCTAGCTCCTCTGCCTTCAAGATCAGCTCTTCCTCTAACAGGTCATCAGAAACTTTATTAGAAACATTCATCAGAGCACGATTAAGCGAAACGGGCAAAACAGCACGGGATTTGGACACACTCTCCATCTTCTCCGGTGGGGCTACCAACGTCCTTATCGCTATCCCTGGGCCGGATCCCTGCTTAGGTCTAGGGGCCCCAAACAAAGAATCGTCATGCTCAGCAGCACACGGTTCAGGTGGGACCCTAGCATTAAGAAAGATTTTAGAATTACTTAAAACATTTCGCATCAGAGGATCGTTCGTGAACTTCAAGGAATTAAGATTAATAGAAAGGAGGACATCACCGTGTTTATGGGTATCCAAATTATTCTCGTCCAACAGGGGGAATGGTTCATGGGACATTATAGCAGCCTCGCTCGCTAAAGAAGCGATTGATCGTCCAGTGGCTAAACGCTGGGCACAGATGGCAGGTTCAGCCTCGATAACACCATGACTGTTAGGACCGGTGAAACCTTCCACAATGTACGAATACGTCATTCTTGCAGAATGCCGGAATCCCATTAGTGGATTACGATCGTCCTTGTTAAAGTGCAAAAGTCTCTGTCAGATGTTGAGGAATTCGAGTACTATTGAATCGTTCGCTAACGATTCAAGTTCACATCGAGCTAGGCGCAATCTGCTGATCCAGTAAATGCCTCTCAATATTCAACGACAGAGATAATCTATCCTCAGAACGGTAAACGAGCAGGCGCATGTAATAACTGGATTTAATATGGTACTAATTGAATCAATGTACAAGAAAATTGAATCTCTCACCTCGAATGAGAAAATCTCTAGAAAGCAAAGAAAGAAAGTGCCTGCACAGCAAATCGACAATCAGGCACCCATCAACAATGGTGGACGATAAAACGGGTTGAGCTCTCTCAAACAAATGGTCACTGATTGGGTCAGAGCAAAACGACTGATCATGCATCGAGAACCGGCGGGTATCATAAGTTACTGAAGGAGAAATACGGAAGAACAAATGTTTAATTTCGGCGCTCAGAAGTTTACAGGGCTTGGACTAAATAGGGGTAAGGGAAACGGTCAAAGTAGATGGTGTAAGAACAAGGATGAGTAGTGTATCTTATTTGGGGAAGAGATCGAAGCGTATGGCCACCTTTCAACATCAAACAAAGCTCAGCAATTTCAAAATAACACAACAAACCTTGATAAAATTAACACCGGCCCCCGAAAACCGACTGGTTTTCCAAACTCAAGGTGGCAATATGAACAGCGGCAACGGCCGGTTCGATAGGAGGGTCCACGCCTACTGCTGTATCCGCAGTGACTTGATGTTACTATGGAGACGCTTTTAAAAAACAGTGATCTCATGTTCCGTCTTACAATGCTATCTGAAGGTCTTACCGACATCTGGTGTACATGTCTGTCGTCACCTATGGTGATTATACCGTAGGGCCAAACACCTCTGGAGGCTCTTTCGTGAAGGAGAACTACATCTCCCACTTGAAGATCACGNCAAATTCCTACACATCACTTGGTTTACCAAGCGACGCAGAAGCGTCTCAACCTTCTACCGAAGACGTTACATGTGGTCTTGAATCCGTCCACCTACATGTCGACAATGTATAAGTTGCAAAGGCTTCCAAGGAACACCAGATTCATCTGTGACAACTCTCCAACAGATCAACAAGTTTCGACATATGGATTGATGAAGACAAATGCCTTTCTGGTCAATCCGCAGTAGAGTTACTGAGATGCCACGTTGACCATCACGATATCCGAAAGCGTGGCATTAATCCGCAGTTTTTCTTTGCCTACAAATCACGGTGTCATTCTCCGATTTAACCAGATGGTCAGTTATTAGACGGTATATTCCACAATGCGTTAAGCTCACGCAACCTCTGAGTGATTTTCACATTGGCCAACGTGGACGATGAGTTGTCCGCGAAAACCACCGGATCATTTGGCCGTATTGGCTCCCACCGTCATGTTAGATCATTTCAACTTAGCTTCTGAAATAAGTGCAGCTGATGAGGCATCAGACATCGCGGTCGCCGTCGTTCGTCGACAAGCTATGGAAGCCGTTCGCTTTCTTTGACAGACGTCTACTTTCGGCTGAGACAGGGTATAGCATATTCAGTTGCTAGCAATCTGCTCGAATGTCCAGCATTTCCGACAGGTGCTTGAAGAAAACCAGTCTGTGATTTTCACCGACCACAAACCGTTGGCCTTTCCCTCCCGTTATATGTTCGAGAGGCATTCACCCCGCGAAGTTGGACATTTGGAATTCGCATCTCAACTTACGTCTGATATACAGTGTTTCTGGCATCCATGACGTTGTGGCTGATGTTTTATCACGAGTGTCGGCACTAGTTGACCACGACGCACACACCATAGCCAACGCAGGTTTGGAAGCTGATTTCACACTCCCTGCCAGCACTCAGCAGGCATCCGCGAGCACTGCTCTTTGTGATACTTCCACTGAAAACATTGCCTATCTCAGCATCCGGGACACGGCCAAGCTCAACCCCGATAGATACGTTTGGTTCGGTATGCAAAAACATGGGCACGTTCGTTCATTTTATTCACTCAAACTCTCAGTATTGCTGCGTAATTCGGTCGAGTACGTCTTTTATTCTTGTAACGATACCCAGCCGAGTTCGTCCCATCATCTGTTGCATGTTTCGTCCTACGCCGGTATGCCTTACGTTATACAAACGACCCCAGTCATCTTCGATTCTTTATTTGATGTCGTTCGCGAACGTCCGATCTCGAACACTAAATTTGTTTTGTTATTGTTTCAGCATCCTCAAGGGAGGGCACTCAAGTGAGAGCTCGTTAGGAACTGTGGGCATTAGTGCTGCTCCACCTGAGGCGTCTGGGAATTGTCATACCAATCGCAGACTAAGTTGATGTCAACTGGTGTGCCTTGAACTAGACCAGTCGAAGGATGACCGGCTCTAGTTTACTTCATTGGAACTGAAGAGTTTTCACAGTAACCTTCTAGGGGGACCTGCGTAGTAACATGAAGATTTCACTAGCCTGCCTGCGGCATGATGTGAAAAACTGTCCTAAAACTTATAGTTGCATATTGTGTCTAGGCTATTAAGAAAGTTCGCATGATTGGTAATCCCACAGGAATTAAATCTGAGGTTTCGAGGGACGAAACGTCCACCAGATGGAAAAGTAATCAATGTAAGGCAGAGACCATGGTCGATTCAGCGAGTGGTACATTTAGAAACCCACTCCTGAAGAATTTACGCTATGTCGAAAAGAAGTAATCGCGTTAGAGCGAAGGGAACCATTGCGAAGTTGCCGGACTTCCTCGTTCCGTGTGAACCTATGGGGCATTTGGCAAACTGTTGGTGTGTACCAGTCTCATCTCAGGGAGTCACTCAAAACTCTGCAAATCGTTTACTTTGATTTTAATCATCCCAAATTCTGGTCCATATCCTAAACTCGGCTTATCACAAATCTTTACATCCACTGTTCTCGGACCTCTACGTCTGACTAATCCTGGTTAGCCATGATCCCTTTAGACAAGAACGACCCATGAAACCAAACCAACGACTCTTGTTCACTGGAGATTTAGCCATGGGAACACTGACCTCCTGAGGTCGTAGCGTAGTGTTGATCTGACTTGAAAACACGCTTTACTAATATGTAGAAGTGATTTAGAATGCTGCCTATGGAATCAGATAAGCATGAGGGAAGAATGGAGCCCTTCTGAAGATGATAATTAAAAATGATGAACATATATGGGAAGACGGCACATACATTATAGCTTTTGTAAATAATCCGTTTATTGCAAACGGATCGGATTCACATTTTTAAACTTCTTTACAAAAACAATCCTAGGGTTTGAAGAACAACTGAATGGAAAGCACATTTTCTCTCCAAAAATATACGACCTCTGGTTGCCAATAGGACTGTCCATACTGTAAGAACTACTGGTGGGTAAAAACGTGAGCGGCTTGAACAGTAACCAATGTGCGCGTTTTGTGCACCTTTCTGGATCGAAGGGAATAAACTTACAGCCACGAGAATGGGAACAGTAGAGAAGATAGGAGATTCGAGTTTGGGGATGAAATATGGTTGCTTCATTGAGTACATTACATGGTGGGATTATAAAACGCTGGAAATGATCAGGTCACCGTGAGAAATATGTCCAGATAATTCATCGTGACAAGAAGTGTAGAACGACTGAGAGAAAACAAGAACAACAGCAAAACAAAATGCTGCCCGCATCACAGATATCTGTACATGAACGCAGCAAACAGAATTCAAACACCTCCGCTCTCTGACTGAGAAAGTATAAAGTTGGTGACAGCCGCATGTGACTCGTGGTCACGAATATTGGTGAGCTCATTAGATTGAGCAGGCATTGAAACAGCTCCGGCAGTCTGATTGTGCTGTTAATGTCACTGCGATCGACGCATTTCCGCGTCAACCATGCGCTGCCACTCACAGAGACGACGATGGTAGTTTCTCGCGAACGCATGTACGATAGAAACGATAAACGACAATATGAACCCAAGAACGACGAAGAACAGCACGGATTGTAGCCAACTTTGGTGCTAAAAATACGGTTAGTTAAGAGGATCAATAGAGGCGATAGTAATACGATAATGTTTAATTGTCACATATCACTCAACAGAACATCAATTCACAGATTAAAACGGAATGGTGGTATGTTGGCTTAATTCGATATGTTATGTTTGGAATCAAAACATCAGAGAAATGGTAGACAGAGAAAACAGTTACATCAATGTGGCGGTTGTTAGAGGAAAGCATCAAGGTGCAGATACTAGCCTACATGTGGGCAAGTACCGAAGGTAATTTCCTACGAATGGTGAAGGTAATCGGTCACGCTAGTTGGTCAGCTTATGGTGGTGGTTGCCGGTTGACATCAGATTGTAGTGCTTATGCACAGACCAACCTGTAGGCAGTCCGTTTTTTGACATGACTGTTAAACATGATATCATCTGTACATCACGTTGGGTGCCAACTATAAAGCCCACACGTGCTTAGACGGGACAGAAGACAATATAATTTGTCATACGGACAGAACGTCTATTTGGGAAACGTTCATTAGTTACCAATAATCTTATGTCATGGAAACACAGATAGGTTGGACAGAGAAAAACTAGCCGAAATGTATGCCTCGGGAACACACACTTTAGAATCAGAGGGCTAAGAGTGGGAGATGACGCTCATCTACTCGTATTTTGGGGAACACACGCATGCACTGCGTACACGTCAAATCGAAAATAAAACATGCTCTCTTCTGGTGTCATATGAAACACAACGGATAACGTGGAGTTGACGATGTTAGACAGTTAAAACCTAAGCAACAAGCAATTGGGTGTAAAACACACCGCTGAGCGTGACAGTAGACGGTAAGATCACTGATTAGTCCGTATAATTCATTACGGTAATCTTGGAGTACTATTAAACGCATAAATACAAAATGTGAAGCCGAAAGTCAGCTTCAACGTAGCAGCGTGACAAGACGATCATAAAAAGCGAGTCTGTGTGCAGTGTACTTAGGGAACAGCAATGGATAATGCTAAACAAGAACAAAAAAACAGCCAACGCATCAGCGCGGACTTGCATATCGTGTACTGATCATTTCCAACCCACATTTAGTTAATTAGCATAGTTGTTTTTCGACAGTCGGAACTATGGTCCCTTCAGTATCCACTGCCAATTGATAACCACTGTAAGTTCCAATGTTGGTTAGAAGTATGAAACATCATTGTGAATTCGTAGAGATCTGTCTACGTTCATGATAATAAATGAGAGTGTTGAGTGAACAAAAGACAGGCTGTCAGCATGACTGCAAGATAGCGGAAGAAAGCGTCATAAAAGCAGATAAATGAGCGAGAAAAATTAAAAAAGCGGTGTTAGATACAGAATAACGACTTACCCCAGGAGCGACTTTTTTGTGTAGATTTGCTTTTTGCTGATGAAGATATTCCAGAAATGGAGCTTGTAAACGACGACCATAAACAGGAATACGTCTAAAGGGGTAGAAAAAAGGATAGTAAAGTCATGACTGATCATATACAAATGGTTAGACAGAGCAGCGGACCAAATTTGGCATTACAGTTATCTTTGGAGACAATTCTGGTCAAGGGATGGCGAAATTGCTTTGTTCCTCGACAAATTGGAGCCTCTATCGTCAGTTTCAAACGGGCTGCTCTCAAACAGGAGAGTAATGCGATATTCTAGGAAAGACTTAGCAAAAAAGACTTCAGTAAGTAACATCCACATTGGGAGTACAGTTTTCTCTGTCTATCCTTATATTATATCAAACCGTAGATGCAACTGATGATACGCGACTAGAGGTCAACGAGAACGAGGAATCCATCAACAACCGCCATATCCAAAAGCCAAAGCTACACAAAAATGTGTGGAGCACAACGTATCACACAGTGCTGCCAGCACTATCGGCTATTAACAGTCTGTCACATTCCACTGTTTATGCAAACATTCGCATGGCTGTATTGTCAGACACACAACTAGGTGCTAGTAATAAAAAGCATGTTGCAACATGACGACTCTGTCAGCTGGCAGCAGATATTCAACATCATCAACGGAAAGGTGGATCGCTCAAACAGGACACAGAGTCAGTGGTTATGACGCATTTTTGGTTAACTTGTGAAGAAATCGGAAGCGCGGAGACTAGTTTCATGAACATTTAGCAGCAAAACTCCTGTATGTCACAGCTCTGACCACCTTGGTAGATATTATTTTCACGTACATAAATCCACTTCTGTTTCAATGCTAAAAATGGCTAATTCACCACTCGACTCGACGTCAAGTATTGGCGAACTAAAAGAAATCCAGAAAAGACGTAAACGTGAAAAATATGGGCTTCGGCTGGAATCGAACTAGCAGCAAAAACAGCACGCCCAAACGCGGTAACCGCACTACCAGTTGACGTACGAAACCGCGCCAGGAGATCGGAACTTTCACATTCGGAACTTGCCACCTGGTCCAATGTCTTATACGGAATACCACCGAATGATCCAGGGGATCAACTGCCTCGGCAGAATTTCTCAAATAAGATATGCGTAGCTATCACAGGTGAGAGCCGTTAACTGCACCTCTCGTTGTACTCTTCACATGTAGTCAAGCATTCTGATAAAGTACGACCACATGAAGACAAATTTTGTACAGTGATAACGTAGAAAGCTAGGTCCACATGTCTCGACATGGAATTTGAAACATATACAAAATGTGCAAAAATAATGGCCGAACAGTACAGTCGATGTGCAAGAGTACACCAAGCCTATGACGAAGTACTGGGAAATCAATTAAGATTTGTCGCTTGGATATCTGAGAGACGTAATTGAGGCACATTCCTAGACCACGTCAGACCAGAGGAAAATCATTAAATACCCTGTCAATATGAACAGCGGTTAACTACAGTGAAAACTACGACGGCTTGGACGAAAATCAGTAGGCTGATGGCCCTGTTGCAAGTAAAACGATGTCTCCTGACTGTTTTCAGGAATGCTGATTTATTCCGAGGAATTTTCTGTGCCGCTCCCAATTTATAAACAGTCAATGACGTTGACATTCATCAATTGCCGCCTGCGAAAAACAAGGTATTCTAAGGCCTGAAAGAAACTGAAAACTGGGCGAAATTTGAAACTACCAACGAATAGGTGTAGGTCCACTGAAAACACAGCGTGCGGCCAATGTCGTTGGAATGAGACAGCGGGTGGGTGGGGTGCTTCCTTAAGCAACAGAGTGTAGAGAACACGAGAAATTCTGCCAAACAATGCTCACGTTTGCATTATCATGAATGAGTAATGGAAAACAATGTCTACCGGGACACCAGAGTTGTCGGGAACCCGACTCCAGATGGTTGATTGTCAGAAAGTAGAAAATTAATCACGAGTCATAATAACAATAGATGTACTATCCACTGTGAATAAATACGACGTATGGTGAAAACAATCTCTATCTAACATCACTATAGTCTAAATTGTTTAACTCAGGAGCACTGTTTTGATAATTGAAGCACAAAAAAGTGTCCCAGCGCAGACATAATCATTGTTAAGCAACCGAACTTCTCTAATCGTAAGAATTATGACATTTTGCAATTTCATGAAGAAAACCCAAAGAAACTTCCTGGATAACGAAACATAAAATGAGATCTATGACGCGAGAAAGTTTTTACCGAAGTGTGACACTGACCTGAACAACCAGATGAGGGTTAACACGGTTAATTTGTCCCGATAAGATACAGGGTAGCAGCAACAGCAATAGAAACACTCTCAATCAAACATCGTGTACGAGGAGGAAATGGTACCAATCGTAACGCAGACAAATTGTCCGAGTTGACAGTATGTGTACACACAGGGTCGGGTAACAAATGCTGATTAGCATTGTCCCAGAAGATGTGGGTGACTTCGAGTTCCGATTGTGTGACAATACATCGAACCAATTGAGTGGGCTAGCAAACTGACCTATTTGCATGTTGAGTGAGACAAGATTTCAGATGAAACGTATTTTGGTGCTTATGAACAACAGTTCATCTTTCTCAGACACTTTGTTCAATGGACGACGGGAGGGTTTGGGACAATGATCAGTGCATTTCAGATCTACTTGGAATAATCACTAACGCAAAGTGAAACAAAAACTGGAATGGCGCATCCTGCATTTTTGAATAGCAGATGGCTACGGTTTCCTTTTTTTGGCGCTGGAGAACCAATAATTTACGTCGTATACAGAGATGGTCTTGACTGAAGAACAATCAATTGAACGGATTGTAAAGTAACGTCAGTTCCTGATTTTTAAATTGTCTTCATTACGTGTTGCTGAGATGCCATATAACACAAATTCGCCTTCACCTATCTAGAAACATGTTACAATCACTACCATCTTCCGTCTTTTTGCGCCGAACGCGTGTAAACAACGTCTGGTAAGAATATGACTTTTCAAGGCTCCCAACCTCTGTCACAAAAGGCATTTGTTAGGAGAAAAGACGAGCCAAGACTTCTGTGAAGACGGCTCCTGGAAAGATCTCTCTGAGCCTGCCTTTCAGAGCCGAACATATAAATACTGATTTAAGTAAAAAATGACAGGGTGTTCTGACTGACACATATCCTACAACCAAATTACGGCTGTCAATTTTAGTTGGAAATGTTGGTCAAGATGTTGACGATAGTAACCTACCAAAATGTATCCCTCACGTAGTCTATCAATTCGTTTGCAGTTGCGGAGTGGTCTATATGAGTAAATAGGGAACGGTTGAACAAATACTCAAGCGGTTGGTGGGTGTAATGACGCAACGTGCAATAACAAAAGATGGGGACGGAAATCCCACCGCATCCATTTTAAGGCACGTCAAGGAAGCAGGTAGATCTGTTGATTCACCCCAGTTATATGACGCGTTGGTACGCGGTAGGGGGTCCTAACTTCACGCGCCGTCCAAATCAGTTCTAGCCAATGCTAACTTTCCATCCCTGTTGATCCAGACAGTATCCCTGAAAGTACCTTGAAAGTGAAAACATACAGTCCACTGTGTAACACCCAAAAGTGATCGTTTGTATAGTCACCCAAATGTTCTGTACATTCTAGCGTTTGAAGTTCATAAGCGAAAAGTGTGAACGAATGTCAAAATCTCGCAATATGCCTTCCTCCATCAATACCGTACGCTCACTCAATTCTTATTGGAAGCATATTTAACTCGCATAACGCGAACCAATCAACTGAGAACACAGGCCAAAGCAAAAGTGGATCCCAGTGTGTGTGTGCAGCTCGAAACGGGCGAAGAAAAGCTGACGTGTTGTTGAGTTGTCTGAATGGCATTGCTGACGACATAGCTTGCAACGAACTCTGGACGAATTTGATGACACGGTGATCGGACCGGATTTACCGAAGAATTAAAATGGAGGCCACCGTCAGACAACGAATAGACAATGGATATGTGATGAAAACTAATGAAGCGTTGCAAGATGCTTTAAGCGGCTCCCTATCATCAGACACCTACCATTTTACGTTTACTAGGAATGATAGTTGCTAAGAAGAACACATTAACAGTCAACAATGACAATAGTCTTCCACTACTTTCTGAAACTTAAGATTCGCACGCCGATGCATTGTAGCTGCCTGTCACTATGTCAGCTGATCGACGCTCATTTAAACGGTAACGGAAGAACTATCAATAATATGGACAAGATCAGTCTTCTTCTAACGAAGTTGAACTACGGTGTTTCCCGTAAAGTCACCAACAAGCATTCCGTGCACGGACAGTCAAACTCACCAAGTCCATGATGCTGAGATTTGGTTACATTACGTTCAAAACTATGGAAAATAATGAATGTTCTGCATCAGGTGATAAGAATGAAGCTCGTAGAGGAATATGGACAACATGTTCAGAAGTGTAATTTCGGCTGACTATGCCGGTTTACGACATTGCTTCAATCAGATCCTCTGCAAGCAACACACAGACAATCCGGGATCGTCCCTGTAGCCTAAGCTCACGAAGCCAGTCCATGTAACTAATTTGTTTTACCTACTCATGGTCTGTGAGTAAGATGGTGGACAAGTAAAAGTGAACAACTCAACGAAACTTTTCAGTAAATGAATGAAGCAGACGGGCGCGAGAGATAACAACAGACCAAACAAGTGAACAAGGCTAGCGTTAATTCATTAGGTCAAAAACGCGAGCCTACGAACAGAATATAAGGGGCGTAACAGGTGTATCAAGTGGCAATATATTGCGGTCGCCTTTGAAACGTGAATAATTTCGTGAACTAACGCCTAGTTCCGCCGGAGGGATCAATAGCGTCACAAGCTGAAGCGTGAGTCAGCACTCACAATGACAACTAGCTCGATCAGGGTTAAAAACCTGGTTAAATCAAACGTTCCTAGTGTTTAGGTCTGTACAGTGTAATAATATGCGCAGCTCACGCATGACCAACTATGTTGCATAGTAATCCGGGTTCTGTGTAATAAGTGACGTTAATCTTCGGATCTCTTTACACCATAGATACGTATCAGTTGTTATGTATCAGGAGAGTAACAAAAGACAACAGTCGAAGTCATCAGTTCATTATAACAATGTGAACAATGCAATGGGAAGGTAAACCGGTATATAACAACATATCACATTGATCGGTCACCAGCAAATAACAAACTCAGAATGGGTAGGAAACTAGACGGGGTGAGATGAACAAGAAGGCAATAAACTAAAGCAAGGGGCGAAAACCACTGACAATCTATTGAGTCCATTGAGGTCACAGGTTTGGACCAAGTATTTACGAAAACAAAGGAAACACATCAAAACGTAACGTTCGCAGTATAGTAGGAAGCAATCAAGGTATTTGTTGATAGGCCATTGTTGATTGAGTTAATACATGAACTCATAGTATGCCAAAATTGCCCCCGATTTTCGTTTTCCAGTTGACCGCTCAACAGCAACTTAGCTATCTGTTTTATACTTTGAATGTATTACGTTCGGGACTGATATCTGGCACGAATTGGCTTATCCATGCAGAAAGTGACGTTGGAAAATTTGCGATTTAACGGCACAATACCAACCTCCTTCAATAAAGCTCCTGCCCAGCCTACAATGAGATGCGTGAGCATGTACAGTGAGCGAAGTACGCTTTTTAAAACCGGATGCAGGCCGGCCAGTTGGTGTAAAATAATGGTGAGTTTGTTTTGTCTACCACTGTGCATTGTGTGATTTACAATACCTTACTGCTGGAAACCATCCTGTCCACTTTATGTCCAAGAGTGCACAAAATGTATATGATTTGTGCACAGTGATACATAGGAACGGGGACGTTTGACCATAGTCAAATTTTAATATCTTCGGTTCCGAATCGGGTGAAGGTCGGTCACATTAAATATAAACGGAAGATCACAAATATGAATCGATTTACCGTTGTTCTCAGCCCAGCATTATTCGTTCATTCAGAAGATAGATATTCGCGATTATAATCCTCTAAGTTCACTATTCACAGACTGCATACGGCATCGCTGAGCATGACCAACGCAGCCAGCGCAGTGACTGTCAGTGACGTCGTACACGACAGAAGTGACCACTCGTTTCAGCACTTGCACTTCCGCTGACTTAGTACATGCTGAGAATCATAGGCGAATGGGGCGACAGTCATAACAGTTACCTTCCATTGTGTAACACGTTAGTAGCATACTCTCCGGATCAGTGTGATACGGTGCTTTATCCCATATCAGAACAGTTTCCAACACACATTTACATTTGCAGGCAACCATTACAATCGTTACTGTTGCACGGTCCTGTCTTCGTCGTGTGACCTACTATCGAGTTTGATGTGGTGGATCCAATCAAATGAAGATTGACGCCCCCGTTATTTTTCACAAAGGTGTAAACTATCTTTCCGTTTAACCGTCTCAATGAACTTCTACGGAACAGGTTGAAATTTGTCTCATCAACCGGGTAGTCTTTGGATTTGCGTAACGCACCATCAGACGCAGAAATTCCAAATTCACATTTGAATATATATATATCTACATATATTCTGTAAGAACGTGCCTCCCATCCGCATACTTGAATTCCGGAGAAGACCCAACGTTTTAAATCGACAATAACCATATAAATAACACTGCATAAACAACTCATTAACCAATCAGACAAGGATAACGAGAGAGGAAAACACACTCTGAAAAGTTTCAGGTGGTAAGGAATTAAGAAATTCGGGACTCATCAGGGACGAGAAACAACTCATCCTGGATGAACCGGATGAAAGATGATGCGACCGAAGTCCGTGACAAGCACTTATTAACGGTTTGAAGTAGCATACACAATGGCTGGTGTACGTTAACAAGCCATCAGAGAGGGAGAGCAACATTGAGCATCGTATACTGAAGCGTTGAAGAGTTTTCTACAATCATCCGTTGAGTGAGAAAAACACGCGATCAACACAGTAATGGACAACATTATAAAGTCGGAAAGCAGTATGCGGCTAGTACAAAGGTCGACAAACAAAATGATACTCTTCAGGAAATATCCCGCATAATCGGCCTTTCAATACTATATTACTGCAATCACACGGCATTCTTTTGCGACATCAGACAGGCAATGTATGTTAAGGCCTGTGCTTTGTGACAGATCATGCCTCACTGTCCGCACGTGTCTACCTTGTGCCCTTCTGTCACCACGCCACTGATTTCCAAGGAATAGCACACGACTTCGGTCTTGCGAATTCAGTTAGATGTCACTGTTACACTGGACGGTTCAGACATGTCAAATGACAACGAGGATTAGTAGACTAACAGTATGTTTCAAATAGGTGCACTGTTGAAGACTACTCATAAACAGTAGGTGGATGGATATCGCGTTATCGTACAAGCGGGCTGCTGTTCAGTAATATGTTGATCAAAACAGGAACAATGCAAAAACCGGTCGATTCAAGACTGGTGACCACGTACTCATACACAGTAAATTAACCATTACCGCAGATGGGCCTTTGGTACAACAAAACAATGTACGGAATGCATAGAACAAGTGGTAGCCGTCGTCTCGTCCTCCCACGTTGCCCATCACGCGACAAGTCGTCTGGTCTAAGCGACGCGCACTGCCTCAATTGAACATGTGCGTCCACGCATTCACTGGCCCGAAAACACTCCCACACCCGAACGCACGCACACACGCGCGCATTCACCATGTTTACACTCAGCCCATTGGAACGCTCCAACTGGGTGTGATTCGGTGCGGCCGATATGCGGGCACGCGTGACGCGGTTGGACCCGGATCGCAACAGGGAGGACAGAACAAATGAACAGGACAGGACACGGCCTAGGCGGCGCCACTGCACTAAGATCGTACACCAGTCCCAACAATAAGGATCCAAACCAGTGACTTCACCTCTTCACTGACTCTCATTGAAATATGGTTATTTGTTAGTGGGTTAAGTTCCACTACAGACCACTAGACCAGTGCGCAGAGTTCAAAGTACTAACTTTCAAATCCAGAGAACAAGTTGGACCGCGCAAACATGTTTTGATTAATTCAATTGCATCACCTTGCGACCAACACCAAGTGATCTGAAAACGGTCATTGGCGTGACCAGCGCAACGACGTAGATTAAGCAAACTTGATACTCTTTGTAAACAGACATGGAATTTGTACTTGGCATTACAATTTGTGGAGGTCGCTTGCGGAGCGGGTGTAGGCGATCGGAATCTGTCTGACCACGGAAATCAAACTGAATTGAAAATTTCAGTTATTGTTTTGATAGTTCTGCAAACTGACATTCTCACCCCGAAAGACATCTTTTGGCAGTTCGAGTTTGTTATGCCAAAACGACAGCACACAGAACAGTCAGCCAATTCCGCGGAACCGAAGGGTCGCCACGTTGATAACAGGAAAAAACCTCGTCATGCACATGGATAAGGTTTCCATATAGATAAATATACAATTGTTCCATCAACAGTAGCATATAGCAAAATTCGTGGTATAGGAAGTAAGATATGAGTGGATTACATATTGTTGTAAAATAGACATTCTTATTCGCCTTAGTTGAAGTAAGTGAAAAGAAAACATAATCATCAAACTGACAAGAAAAAAGAAACGTAAAATGTGAGGAATGTTGATAAACACAATAACCGGCTTTTTATGAGTGCTCTGTTTACCGAGAGGTAGTGAAATTGTGCATTCGGCGTGCACGCATTGACTATCTCGAACTGCGCATGATGGACTATTAACAACCCTAAACAGAATACAACATATGACCAGAGGAGACTCGAAACAAAAACAGGCTTCATTTGTTCAAGATTCCTACCGTAAAGAGAACAAGCAAATACTTTACAAGGACTGTTTAATAGGTCATAAACTTCAGTAAGCTACCTTAAACCTGAAACTCAAGCTTCAGCTATGTCCATGAATGGTGCAGGTGGCATAACAGGTCTGATGTAATAGTTGTCTGTGTTATATGTTCCACTTTGTTTGTCACCCTCCCACTGTATCCGGAGCAGTGCAGTTCCAGTTGTCTGTTAAACTGCTGTACATGGTACCAGTGTGTCCCAGATTGTTTGTATGCTCAAAACAGCTATCGAATTTGCCTGGGACGAACAGTGTTACCCAGCGCACGCACGTCATTCGGACGAAGCAAGAGAGCGTGAGCGGATGGGCTAAAAGAGGTGTGTCTATCCAACTGCAAGCATACGTGCAACCGAATGACAACTCATGACACACACCGTGCGCGGTTTGGTCACAAAACGTGCCATATCTAATTGGATTTGCATATTAGTTAAGTCAGATTCGCCTCATTTGAAAGTCAAGGCATCATGTAGACACATGAACCAAAGCTTATGACGAAGGCGGTGACAACCAACACCCAGTTAAATGACGGTCAGCAAAACCTTAGTGTCAAATGCAGTGAAGCACACAACAGCGTTGAACAACGGTGGAAAAATGGATTCAGCGAGAGCAAAGGGATATAATCATTGTACAAGGACGACGGGATAGTGACACACACTGCCATTACAAGTCAGATCAAAACGCTTTCTTGGGAAGGGTTTCTTTTTAATTGAAATATGCTGTGTGTGACTGATCTTGGGACAAAATAGCTGGCAGCTAGTAACAGTTGATTATTCAAAACCACTTCATGTGTATGCTCCAGTGAATGTGGCAGTTTCCTGAGCATCGTTGATGACTGGACCAACTACACCGGTTACAAGGGAACCTTACACTGAAAAGAACAGTCCAACAAGTTCAACAGAACGTACGGCTTTACTATGTTATTTAACAAACCGGAGTCGAGTTGATAGCTTCCTAATAAGAGCCTTTCAATGACTGTTCTAAGCGTGTTCTCTTTTCGTCAGACCACAACACACAAAAAACGATTAGAAAATGCAAAACGGTTCACAGTGCCGCGCACACTGACGCACACTTAGATCTTTGATTAAAACTAAAAGCCATTCGCCTACTCGCAGATCTCATATTCAGACAAACGTTCCAACCAGCCACATTCGAGAAGAAGCACTAAGCTCAAGTTTCGCACAGCCAGTTTAAATATTTGTGTGATTTCAACGGTTTGTGGAGCCATCGGTTACAGATAGCGGGGGTTTCCTCTTCAAGCCGATCGTTACTTAAAACAGAAAGTGACTGACAGTCCGGATATGATCATTTAATCGCGTTTAATGTGAGTTTGAGAGCACAATGGTCGACGGGCCATGAAGGCTCTGTTGCGATAAGAGAACGCATCACAGACCGGCTCTAACATGAGCGACACGTGGGTCTACTGCTATCTGTCGAAATGGACTGACCGAAAAACCTACGTGAATCAGAAAGCTGAGACCAATTGTAAGTAGTGATCAGTTCAGGTCAACCAGACGCTACACAAGAGTAACTACCCTGCTCTTCTTCCAACAAGCGTATGGGAGTTTTTCAGCGTCAAATCTGCTACCGAAACAATTCGAGCTTACATAGATACTTGTCATCTGTCTCGTTCAGATAACGAAACTGGCCGTCTTTTCGTTACGCCTATATGACAGCTACGGTAGTACAGTAAGCATTGGGCTGACTCAAGTTAATCAGATGGGACTTCCAGTGATAATCATTCTGCCACGTCCAGTGTGAACCTAATGGCACAACATAAAAGTGTTTCACGAAATGATTAGAAAGTGTTCACATCCGGATGGTTGTAAGAATGAGTTGCGTTCTGTAGTTGACATCTTAATTTCGTCTCATTTCGTCAGGTCACACACTCTTGCGATCATTTTCGGAATCGAAGTCTTGGTGTTTCTCCCTTCACTCTGTGCATTTTTAATGCAGTGCAATGCAGAGATTTTGTGAACTACCTCTAACTTGTGAAATTTTAATGATTCTAATGCGCTAATGATGAGTTTCAACGAGAACAAGATTATTCCTTTTGGAAAGGACTGGCCCAAAAATCAATCTGAATGCGAAAGCTGTGATACAAGATGGATTATGTTCGACTTCCAACAACCAACGCTCCAGCTACTCATCGGTAATGAAAACAGCTTTTCACGTATAATGCAGTCTGTGATGACAACCTGACACAGAGACCTTGATTAAATTGAATTGTTTCTGGTAGTATAACTACAAGTTAGCAATGAGCATTGCGCTCCAATCAGGAAGCCCGCAACGTGTTATGCAACCAGGACTGGCATCACACCTATCATACCTTGAACTCAAACAAGAGAATAGTCACCTGATTGCTGTTGCTATCGGTGCAAATAAGGTCATACGAAAAGTAAGGCAAACGAGAAAGCGCTCCCAATTTTTGGCTTAGTCTTTAAAAAACCCCTTTACAGGACTGTATAATGTAATGACACCTGTGAATACAAATGATAAATATACACTTGTTTGTGGCATATGGGGTTAATAACTAGGCGGCACACCGCATCACATATGGAATTAATTTTGCTAGACTGACCAGAACTAAACAGAATTCGGAGTGATCTGGGTCCGAATCAGTATGATTGATGTTCAACATTAGTACAACTGAGAAAACTCGAACTGTCCTGTAACATACAATATGCTGAGTCATTTGGTAGCTGCCAAATCCGAAACATTCGGTGTGAAAGTTACCATTGGTGTATGTGATGTTTCTATTAACCCAAATCTGGATCACCATACGTTGGCCGTATTACGAGGCGATCTCGTTTGATCGGGTATGCGAGCATCAACTTGTATGCATTTCGATTACCGATAGTTAGTAGGTCTGGCTACTATACACTGAACGATAAGATGTCCTCCCGACTGACTGTCGAGTGCCAAGAAATTGACCCGAAATGGTGAGATTCCGTTGACCACTGACGATACCATCAATATCCGACTGCGTAATTCTGACCCCTGTACTCAAAAGCTCAGGCAAATGAAACTAATGTCCAAAATCAATCAAACTCAAAATTCGGGGCAATGACTGCCTGATTGCCAGCATAATCTCTATTGACCGATTTCCTTCCTTAACCGGTCTACTGTTTTCATATTTACTGTGTTGTACACATTCCCCTCATTTGATCACTCGTTTCTAATTCACAAAACTTGAGCTTCCAAGAGGAATATTCATATTGTCTTATTCAATTAGCTACTGTCTTCTGTAAAATCGCCAACCAAAAGCGAAGTGGACCACGATGAAAAACAGCGCGCATTATTTCCTTCCCCAAAAAACATAACCTTGTAGCGATAATAACCGAGAAATCTCGTCGGGTATAGCGTACAAAAAGACCAGTTGGCATTACTGACAGAGATTCTAACCCTTTAAACCTATTTGTGCTTTCATGGTTGTTTGCCTGCAAGATTTAGGCATCTGGGTAGTAAATAATTTGAGTACAGAAATAATGGCGTCCAATAATTAGGTTCAAATCCTCTCTTTGTTTTTCTTCTTGACTACGGCTTGTTCTTTTCTTCACGACCATACGGCAGTCGAACATCAACGATGACCACTGATGTACTGTTGTCTTTGATAATAGTTTTAATGAAATAGTTCACTTTTAATCACAACCTCCAAGCCCTGCTGACGTCAGCGAGGGAGGATGTGGCTAAACGCATATATCCATTGTTGAAGATCGAAATGCGTGTCGCAACCTCGATCCTCAGCGATCAGGTGTCACTGGCAGTGAATACAAAACGCGCTCTCTCACCTGTTCAGTACATATGCCAGAAGCGTTAATCAGAACGTAGCGAGTGCTGTGCACTCACATCTACTTTGTGGATGTGAAATTGGGGCCAAGAACAATTAAGCAAGCGCAAAGCTGCCTGCATGCATGGGCTCAAGTGTAGGTGAGCTTGACAGACAGTACATAGTCACTAAGTAACTATTTTGCATGATAAGGGGATGACTTACAGGCTAAAAGGGTAACGCAATTGGCTTCTCACAGTCCTTCCATGAACACCCCTCATATTTAGTCTTGGAAATCAAAAGAACTCACCCCATCAGTCCGACCAACGATTCCACATGATGTTCTGAACTGAGTGCAATCACGGTTAACTGTTGCAAATGCACTTTTATCAAAGCCTTCCCAATGAAAGTTGCGCCGAAGAAAGACCAAAAAGGAACCAAAAAATGTCCACAGGTCATTCCAGCAAGGTCAAATAAGGGGTTGGGAATCTGTAGATGAGAAATGAGAGAAAAATCTGTCAGTAATATTTGGAAAAAATTGAAGCACAGTCTTTACAGCGTCCGGACAATTGGTAGGCGATATCAGTTAGTTGTTCTTCCATCATGATCACAAAAATAGTCAATGAACTGACCACAGCTTTACCTTTAATTTGCCCATATGATATTTCAGGAACTGAGGCTGACGTCCCGAATACAAAATAAAAATAGGATCTTCAGATGGTTCGTCGGTATCAGTTCACGTAAGTGGCAAAACGCATTGCGCACACTAGTTCTCATACAACTGAGAAGAAAGCAGCACAGATAGAACCGATAGACCAGTGGCTCCAATCCAGAAGTGACATACACCAAAGTAGATTCACGTTAGGGGCAGTCTTCTTCTTCGTCTACTTCGAGAAAACGATTTTACTTGATCAAAGTGAGGGGGAATATCCAGAACAATCGACAGATAACCATCGCAACCTGTTTTATCTGTTCCACTTTTATTTCGCCACGCTCATTAGTGGCTCACTGGTCTACAATCTTTCGGCACTACTTTTCATGGCAACTGTCCTTTGATCTTCTGATTCAAGAATGTTTGTAGAGCATTATGCACCAAATAAATACCCTTTATTTTTCTCCCCGGGGAATACGTTTTTGGAGCGGAACAAAGTTGTTTTCTGTGCCCGTCTTTTGGTTTGTTTTGGAAGCAAGTGAGAGGGGAAGTGGCGTGATTCTCGAGAGCAATATTTCCCGTCTTACCTATTGCGAGAAGGATTCGATTTCTGCCATACTATACCGTGGACAAACCAGAGTATTTTTTCGAGGGTTTACAACAATTCAACAACAACCCGACAACGTAGGCACGAAATTACATAAGCACTCCGTTTCGTCGATAAGATTACACATCTTGTTAAGTGGTCACAATGTGGAGTCTTCACCACCATAGTACGCCATCACAACCAACGGTTAAAATTACTTGCTGACGTCACCGGGATAAAATGGTATGTGCTCAAGAAGAATCATTTGTGAAAATCAGGCTGCCATGGGCATCATTCAGTTCACACTGTTTGCTGCTTGCTTCCGTGTTCATGTGTTCTCCCCAAGCGCCGTAGAAGTTAGATCAAAAGTTCCCGCATCCGAGTGATCGAAACCAATGGAGTGAAGCTGCCATCACACATGGCAAATGCACATCAGATGTAGTACATTTTGATAGAAACTTTTTAAAAGCATTATAACACAAAAAAAATAAAAAGTGTCTGGCTTTACACAACAAACCATACACATTTGGTACATGCCCATTGCCATTCTTTGGTTAAACCATGTATATATATATATATTTATTTAACCAAAGAGTAACAATTGGAATGTAACAAACGTCACGCAAAGTGGATTAGGTAGTTGAATCTTGGAGAAAGTATTATGAAACCATTTGACTGGTCTGTTCCGCTGGTCAGTGAACGGAAGCAACTGCACGCTGGGTGGCATTCACGAGTGCTAGAAACAAATACAAACCAACCTTTACCAATGAGGTGAAATTAAATCCTCACAATTCAGTATGGATGTTTGTGCCCGACCGTGTGTGAAACATTGCAGCACACAAGGTCACGTGTGAATGTGGTGGGACTGCCAAAACACAGTGAAAACAACATCTAACATCATATGTTCTCATCCTAATAGTCTTCAGTTAGAAAACCAGACTAATCATGCGTAGCGGATTTATTTCCGACTTCACCCCTAACAAGACGGCGGTTGAAGTTCCGGTACTCGTGGTGGATTCCTACCGAAAACGGATGGATTCGGAAATCATTTAGTTTTCAAATCCACGCTGTTCAACCAACAGTGCTGAGATGTAGTCGGTCGAGAGGCGCAAGAGTTAGACATTACCGTATATTCCCCCCTAGACTTTTTATTCACAACAAGGTAGATCCACGTTTTATACCAATCTATCGACAATACATATCTAATTCTCAACACAACTGTGACCAAAGTTTAGATGTGACGACCTGACCAGATGGAGACCATAACAGGCAACAGGCAGACCAGAGGCCAGCCCTGCAACCAAGTGAAACGGAGTCCCATACAGGGTCTGCACAGTCTAGTGAGTTTTAACGTGAATGAAATTAACGTTTACGGTACATGCCAGCTAAGCTTAGCTGAACGTTAAAACTGCCATCAAACATGAGTGATGTACATTTCACGATCTAATGTCGATCGAGAAGACATTACATCTCCTTAGGAAACGTGAGACGCTGAGAACGTAAGAAACTAATTACAGGCAACACATTCTGCGAGGCAATGCGAGAGCTTAGCCACCGGTTACGGCAATGCTTAAAACGCTGGGTTAAGCAACTTAAACAACAGCTGAAATGGTCAGCACATTGTTAATTGCACCTTTTGGCAAACTACCGGGTCTGGTAGTTTGTAAATGTTTCGCAACCAACTAAAACTGATGCCACGCCTGAGATTAAGTCATTGAAACGGCACAGGGCACCTGATGGAGACGAACTCTCTCTAGCTCTCTTCGGGGCTAGGGACTCAGTTCTAACAAGGGCGGTGATGGCATCGTCCCAGATGTCGTTCTGATTACTTAGGAGTTGGCTAACATGGCTAGCATTTTCAAGAACGGATTGTGCGATGCCCATACCCACCAGGTGCATCAAGGTTGGTTGGCGACGTTGCGTTCCGTAGACTGCATGCGATAAAAATTTCGCAGAGGAGCGAGTGAGCTGTCGCCGTGGCTGGGTGTGAATTGATTACATTATCACGCTCCGTCAGTAGGGCAAACACCGTCACCCACATGGAAGGTAGACGACTGACATTTTTATACACTTCGAGGAGGCATTCAATTCGGTTGAAAGAGTTGTACTTAGGAACTGACTAGGAAGGAAGCGCGTACCCTAGAAGGGTATTAGTATTTTTTAAGCAAGCTGTTGTCACACCGCGGACCATGCATTGCCCATGCCTTGTAGAATCTAAAGTAGGGTGCCAGGAGGTTACACGCAGAATGAAACCGTACACATCCTCCAGACTGAGAGTGAATGCCACAACGAGAAACACTGCACTTTGAACAGGTAGACAATACTGCCCTGGTCACAGACAGACCAAAGCATCCTCAACAGGTTAAATGATCCAGTTCATCAGGTTGGTAGGATTTTGTCACCTTCAAGATACAAGGTGTGGATTCACGTGTGGCAGAAGCCCGCAGAGTATTCACTTCTGATGAACAGTCGAAAACAGTCAAGAAGTTCATCGTCCATGAGTCGTGTTGTCGCTGATAGAACGGTTGATGGTATCACAAGCAACACAACGAAAAGCGGGAAAGCGTTTCCCGATGACTCAATCTTTCTGTTCCTATTTCCATTACATTGAACGCGGTCCCGATATCAACTACAAGTAATTGGTTACAATGTTCAATATAGAGATTTACACAAAATTTAGTACCATCACAGCGACCGCCATCATCAAACCTGCACACAGATGCGACCTATCCCTTCTAAATGGTACCGATGACCAAAAGAGACCTATCACCACCAGCCACATATCGACAGAATACAATGCCCCGATTTAAATTCGTTGTTACCAGACAGTGAATGAGACATTTCGGCCAACAAATATTGATTTCAAAAGAATCACAGCTACATATCACGCTACTCGTCTGTAGCGTCATTCATCCATCCACAATACCTGATAAGGTACTGTTGCGCGGATCTCCGCTTACCTTAACGATGACGTAGAATATCCTACTGAAAAGGCACAAATAAATAAAGGAAGACTATGTGGAAGAACTAGAAATGGTATGAATGCAAGTATGCCATTGACTGCGGCACACTGCCATCTCGAACAGCGTTTCCAGCCAGCGATTCAAGTGGTAACGAGGTCTCCAGCCAGACAGGCGACAGTTACTTATTTCACTCAACAGAACAGTCAAAATATTCAATTTTCGAGACCAATTAGTAACTTCAACTCTTACGGATGGAAGAAGCAAGTAACAAATGAGAGAACAGTGAAAAAGGAGAAATGCTCTATCCAACGATAAACCTAGATAACCTATTCACTTCAGCATATGCAATCAACAGCATGATCACAACCGGTGTGGTTTGTCAGAAAAATGATGAGGAGACCCAGGACTGGACAGACTAGACAAGACAACATCCAATCCTAGGGGAAAATCATCGGTGAACCCTTTAATGCGTCGTCAGCAATACACAATTTTCGGCGATATGAGATGAGCTGAAATAGTATTGGCAGATGTTTGGTTATGGAAGTACAACACAAAAGAAAATATCAAGACCCTGCTGGATGATAGTCAAAGATCATTTAAGCGACAAACAAGAGGATGTTTAGACAGTGAGATAGCATTACCATACCGAATGGCAATTTGTCTTGTAACCAGAATGTGATATTCGAATCAGCGGAGATCTCTAAACCGCGACGGACAAACTGTACTCTAATTGTGGCTATCACTGAATTTTCTAATAACCGATTTCGGCCCTAAACCCGGCGACATTGGCACTGCCCACACATCAGGTGAGGTATATCGCGAGGCGCATTTACTACGGTCATGCCGATGTATCAACTACAACCAAACAAGTGAATTAGTACCCCAATTTTAGGATCAGTGGAAAACTGTTCGCAAGTGGGTATCTGCATGTACCACCCAAATATGTTAATCCTAAGAAAGTACACAGCAAACGATTAATGGCAAGTTGCACTGCGAAATCACGCATTCACTAACTAATTGTCGAAGCGTATTTGACGAATGTGTTGAAATTCAAACTGACGACAACTATATGACATTTTGATGGATACCTATAGGTCGTTAGAAGTGCGTCAAGAATAAGTCCTAATGTATCCCGAATCGTGTAAACATAACAGACTAACCTATTAGTTAGAACAAGAACAATTCGGAAAGCTGTTGTGTGCAAACTTGAAAAAACATAACTTTGAAGTAAACATGCAACTCACTGAGGCACACAAAAGAATTCCGACAAAGCCAGCTTGTAGAATTAACCGGTGTAACAGCAGTTCAGCACGCTTTTGCAGAGAAATGCTTTTTGAAATTGTCGGATCAGAAGCCTGATCGGTTGCGATGATCGCTTCTAATTCTTCCAACTCGTCATCGTCATGCCGATCGGAAAGTCGAGCTCCACGTGCCATGAAGTAAGGAGGCAATTCACCGATTGCAGTTCCCAGACCCTGATAAAACAAAAACCAGAACAGAAGTTGAAGCGGTGATGTACCGGTTAATAAAAAACTCTAAGTCAGTTTTAACAAGAGTGGAGAAACAGAGAAGTGCACGAGGTTTAGATGAGAACGAAAGTTCACGCAAGATCAACCCGGGGAATGTGGAAAAGCAAGGCAATCTCGAAAATGTGACAGGGAAAATAATGAATAAGGATTGACCGTTTGTGAATAATGCACAACGCGACCGATTAAAATAGTAGGACTAGCCGGAAATATCATAGAGCAAAATTAGGGGCTAAGTAAAAAGAACGCAAAACATCACAAAGACAAGTCCAATCCTATATGATCGCTTAGCGGTATAACGATGTCACCCGTTAAAAAAACGCTTAGGGATCTAAGCTCCGGTTCATGCGACATATTCTGTCTGGGTTTCAACAGGTTGTCCGATGTGCCAAGTGGCAACGAACACCTTGTAATCTGAAACCAGTTGGCTCTACTGAAAAGGAGTTTGTTGCCGTTTAAACTTCAAGAAGATTTGCGACTTAGTTGACAAACGCCCGAAATATTACCACTGATAACAACGCATTAGCGTCCGAATCGGTTTTCTAACGGCAGTACAAAAACAAAAACTGCTTTGGTATACATCATCATCATAGACAGCAATACATCAGTGGTTCACACCAATGCTTAACTGCCACACAACCATGAAGAAAAAGCAAACCCTACATAGGAACAGAGAAGGAAGAAAGAACGGGACGGGAAGGGACCTAACTACTGAAAATGACTACGTCCATATTCAAACATTCAACATCAAGGTGCCTACACCTTGCAGACAAACAACCGAGCTGCAAGTGAGAGTAAGGCGTCATCAGCGAGACAGCTTCCTTACGGCTTTCACTGCCCCGCGTCATTAAATGCACTCACTTCACAGACAACTCGGACAAACAACGACAACAGTCACGCCACTGAGCTCGATTAGCTGCCATCTCGCCCAGAGTCTCCAACCACCGACTCTGAGTCGCGAGGGCCCCAGCCCGGGAGACAAACTCAATCTACAGTGGCCAACCCCTTGGTGAACGACTTCATTTCTCTACGCCAGGTCATTATCTGACCACCTCGCACCTTACACCTGTCGGTCGCAGTGTCAGCGAACAGTTTTCGGTGTGGAAGACGACTAGCTGGCATCCTCAATACGTGACCTAACCATCTAAGCCTGTGCAAACGTAGGGATTGAACAGAAGAACTTTGGTATACAGATATGGAAATACAACTTATGGGACATAACTCCTGTCCAAAATCAAAGAGTAAACACCAATGGGTCTAGATTTTGTACACAAACGAACAATAAGGCTGCGACTGGCAAAAAAACAGCTATCTTCCTCAGTAAGCTTACTGTTTTGCTGCACTGGTTGCCCATATATACATATACGTACATACATACATACATATATATCACGGGGAATATCCGCAATTCAGGTGGCCCGTTTAAAATAATTAGACACACTGACTAGTGAACAAGTTATTATAGAGTATCAAATCCACATTGGGATAAGTTATCGAACAAATAAGACTGCCGGGGTAAGATTGTTCTGCTACTCACCACGTTCGGTTGTCGGTATATCGACGCTCGTCTTTCGTTAAAGCGACAACTATGTTGTCCAAATTCACGTGTCGATTGAACGAAGTCTGCTTCCGGCACAAATCGTTCCTCTTTGACTTTTGTCCACGCGACCACTTTCGCATGATTCACGTTGGTCTCGTGGTCTACGTCTGCGCAGTAACGCAAATTTGTGATCGAAGGTCGGTTGGTCGCACTGCTATTTTGTGCCCCTGCATGCGTGTCCGCAGCTGTTTGCCTATCTCACTCACATATTGTTGGCCATATCCGAGATATGATATAGGACAGAGGACGCCAGATTGCCCATGTGGTTCCACATGGTTCTTGACGTTTACTGATGTTGAACAGTGTTGAGTTCGGCTTGTTTGATGTCTGAATGCCCAGTGTTTGGTATATCTTTCGTGTTGCTTTAGATGTGCCGTGAATATATGGCACTGTCATTCGCATTTTAAGTCCTGCAAGTTCAGCTACTGTGTAACTTTTGGTAGACGACTTTATGAAACTACTGGGGTATCCCATGGAAGTGAACAGTTTGAACAGATGTTCCCGGTCCTGTCTCCTAAGATCGGAAGAGCGCTTATGCGTGTCTGCACGTCGCAGCAATGTTCGCATGCTGCATTTAACGTGACAGGCTGGAGGGTTGCTGCCAAACTTGAGAACAACATCAGTTGTTATCGATTTACGACAGACAGTAGCCTCAGACCTTGTCAGACCTTGTTCTAACCCAAGCATCAAGGAACGCTAGACGTTAATCCTTCTCTCATTCGCGTGTAAAATTATTACATCTACTAGGGTACTTAGGCAACTGTGAAAGTGGCCAGGCTGAGTCTGGAATAAAACAACAATCGTACCATTAACATATCGAAACAACACGTTTGAATGTCCGAAAGGACTTAGGTTCAAAGTTACAACACCTGCAAGAAACCCCGACACCTGTGAGTGGGCTGGTGTACCTCTCTTCTCCAAGTAGACTCGACCGCCAAACTGTGGGCACGTTACTAGGTAGAGCTTCAAAATTTCTACCACAAATTTCTCCGGTATGTTAATGAAGTGATGTAACACCGAATCAAACCAGCACGCCTCCTTGCAACCCCAAGCGCCTAATCTGTCTCTGGAAATCAGGTGAACTGCTCGCGCCATGATTACCGTGAGGTACACACGGTCGGAAGATAAGATGAACCTCGTCAATTTGTAGTTCGAGGCCATCCTGGATGCTACAACTGGTCTCAGTGATACTTGATCCTTGCGAACTTTTGTTAGCCAGTACAGTTGTGGCATTGGTCCTTCGATAGGTCTAAGGTATTTGTTCTCATGTGAGATGCTACGATTTTGGTGATTCGAAACCCCAAACAAATCGTCTGTTCTACTTTGACATGCTCGTATGTTTCATAGTAGTTCAGAAGATCGTTCACATTGTTACTACAATCCCGTTTTTAACGTACAACTGTCTGTGGTTGGGATGACGATCTGATCGCTATTAAGTGTCCATAACGCTTCATTTTCACTAGCTGTTGAACTACCTGTTCGCTTTCGACTGGTCAACCGTTTGCTGGTCTTTGTTCTGCCAGACTGCTATACTTCATCCAACTCGGTGTTTCGGGCTTGATCAAACGATGCAATGAATCGTAAGGTGGACGTGTTTACATACATAAACTTTAGACTTGTTAACAGAACGGCCTTTTCGTCGGACCAATTGATGTACTGAGGGGTTATGTGTAGGTTCAGCACATTATGTCCTGCTGGTAGGTCACTATGCACCCTCTAAATCCTTGACGCACACGTTTTTGGGGCCGAACAAATTTGCCTTTTGCACCAGTCTTTTGGTTTATCCTGGGCGCAATTAACGCGGACCACCACATATTCTCGGGACCAAGATTTTCCGTGTTAATTACATCAAGGAGGAGAAACCGATTTCCTATTAATCGTCTTATTATACCGTGGACGAACCAGCGTACTGAGTCAAGGGTTACAACATTTGGCGACGGAAGAACTCACGAAGCCACTAACGTTCGAGCAGAGGCAAACTCTCCTTCAACAGCAGCAGAAACAATTGGAACAGGCGCAGCTAAAACTGATTGAAACTCTGACGCAGAAGATGAGTTTTCAGCAACCAATAGTGGGATCAAACGAATCTTTCAAACTTGAAGCAGAATCTCTACCCAACTCTGTAAGTGAGTTTCACTTTGATCCTGTAATCGGTGCTACGTTCGAATCTTGGTTTAAAAAGTATGAGGACGTTTTCAAGGTGGAACTGGCAGACGGTGACGATGCTCTGAAGGTGAGGCTGCTGCTCCGTGAACTGAGTACCTCGGAACATGAACGGTACACCAACTTCATATTGCCGAAGAACCCGACGGATCTGAGCTTTGACGAAACTACCCAGACGCTATCACAAACCTTTGGCTACCAGGCATCCTTGTCTAACACACGCTACCAGCGCCTGAATCTCGTGAAGTCAGAAGACGATGACTGGGTGACGTACGCTGGAACAGTCAATCGGGAGTGCGAACAGTTCAAGTTTCGCACAATGACTCCAATCACCAAATGAAGCAGATATCAGAACACGGATTTTGGCAAAGAGAGAACAATGTCCCGGAATCACCCTACAGGATATCACTGCCGAATGCCAACGCCTGGTGAACCTAAAGCCTGACCCCCCTATAACTGAACACGGCAGCCACTCAAAGGTCCGCACGATGTCTTCAAATGTCCCATTCAAGGTTACACCAGAGTCAGAACGCGACGTCCAAAGGAAACCTCCCACACCGTGTTGGCAATGCGGTGGATGGCATTATGTCCGATATTGTCCGTACAAACAGCACCGATGCACCCACTGCTCCCGTCAAGACCACAAGGAGGACTACTGCCGTTTTAAGAAGCGTAAGCGCCGGCTCAATCAGAACTCCTGCAAGCCACACAGGCCCCGCTTCCCAAGAGCCCAGGTCGTTCTGGCAGCAAGAAATGACGACCACGTAACGCGCAGAAAGTACGTATCCGTCTCCATCAACGGCAGGTCGGTCAGAGTGCAGCTCGATACAGCATCCGACATTACATTAATCTCTGACAGAACGTCACAAATGACTGGTAAACCCACAATGTACCCAACAACCCAGCTTGCTCGAAGCGTTACCGACGGTCGATTGCCCATCATTGGCGAAGTCCAGTGCACTGCAGTCCTTAACGGATCGTCAATCAAGGGTACCTGCTACGTGAGCCGCAATCCTGGCCTTAACCTCCTTGGATTGGATCGACAAACTGCACCTATTTGACAGACCATTACTCCAAATCTGTAACCGGAATTAAGCTTAGCAGAAGCCAACAATGTTTCCAGAAGTCAACTCTCAACTCACAAATGCTCTCCGAAAGAGACACTCGGATATGTTCGCAGAACTCGGCTGCTGTACCAAAATGAAGACAGTTTTATCTCTCCGTCCTGGAGCGAAGCCGGTATTTCGACCAGCGTCCAGTACCCTATGCTGCGCTGGCAACTGTCGAGCAAGAACTGGAACGTCTTCAGCAAACTGGAGTCATTGAACCGATGAACTATTCAGCATGGGCGGCTCCTATCGTCGTGGTCAAAAAGGCTAATGGAACAATACGACTTTGTGCAGACTACTCCACAGGTCTGAATGACGCCCTCGAGACGCATCAGTATCCTTTGCCGATACCGGAGGATCTCTTCACGAAGTTGAATGGCGGGAAATGTTTCGCGAAGCTTGAACTGGTCGAGGCTTATTCGCAATTACCAGTTGCTGAAGGGTCCAAGGAATTGCTAACAATTAACACTCAAAGAACTTTACCGATTCAACCGGCTGCTATTCGGTGTAAACAGCACCGGCCATCTTCCAACAGGTGATGGATACGATGCTCACAGATATTCCCGGTGCGGCTGCCTACCTAGATGACATCATAGTCATGGGTCACAATGCAGGGGATCTGGAGCAGAAGCTGGACCAAACTCTTACTCTGGTATTGATATGTTCGCCGAGCTTGGCATTTAGGTTGCGAACGTTTCATCACCAAGCGAAGTGACATCATCAGTGCATGAGTGTTTCAGTGTATAGTTTTGAATGTGGCGTTTAGTGAAGTTGGATCGATGCCTACTCTTGTATAGCAGAGTGGGTTGACCTACTGGTCTAATATTCTGGTTGGTCGCTTTCCGTCGTGGAAACCGATTTCCTATCAATCGTCTTATTATACCGTGGACGAACCAGCGTACTGAGTCAAGGGTTACAACATATCCGAGGCAGACTGAGACGCTGGAATCTTTGGTTTGAAACATCCTTCTTTCTTGTTCAAATTTGTACAGATTCTTCGGTTTTGCTGATCTAGTTAGAACCAAATAGTTCGGCAGCTGTTTGTCTGGATCTTATATGTGGACCCTGGGGTGGATTTGAAACGTTACAACACAGTTCACTATTCAGTGTGTGCCGCTTCTAACTGTTTTGAATATCTATATAGCGCGAAAATTAACACGGAGATGGTCGTGCTGTCACAAAACAGAGATGAATGTGCGTAGACAACAGGAAACAGATTTACTGTACAAGCGCACTGATTACCAATCTGAACCATATCTAGGAGTGTTCCCAATTACGCACTTTCGCTTACAACTCGCAGAAATGCCGTAGGTCAACAGAAGTAAATGTTAACAACAGTCGTTTCATGTCTCGATGCTTTCTCACATCCTGTTTAGTGAGACTAGGAATGACCCAGATCCGAGCCAACAAGAGATTGAACTGGACTATCAAGACTTTAGCTATCGATAATATGAACGGCGCCCAGTGACCATATTAGTCAAATATTCAAGTTCAAATCAGCCCGCACTTTTCAATCTTAGTCCAGAGCGCAAGACATATGGTACAATAAAGAGGTGGAAACAGATAAGTGCAACAGCGAAAAAGAATCTAAACCACCCTCAAATTAGTCGTAAACACTGTACGTTAGATAGTCATCATCATCATCATCATCATAGACAGCAATACATCAGTGGTTCACACTAATGCTTGACTGCCACACAACCATGAAGAAACAGCAAACCCTATATAGAAAGAGAGAACGAAAAAGAAGGGGACGGGAAGGGACCTAACTACTGAAAATGACTACGTCCCTATTCAAACGTTCAGCATCAAGGTGCCTACACCTTGCAAACAACACAACCGAGCTGCAAGTGAGAGTAAGGCGTCATCAGCGATACAGCTTCCTTACGGCTTTCACTGCA
>QNGE01003194.1:68002-90752 GCA_008508345.1 Paragonimus westermani
GGCCTGAGAGCTAAATTTGATAGGACAGTGGGGGAGGGGTCAGCAGTAGCATGTTTTCGCCTATCCACCCTGCTGTATGCAGCAGATAGGGCGACCCGGTTTATACTGCGAGACGGCCGATGCAGTATGGAATTTTGTGCTGTGAGTATTCATGGTTGTGTGTGGGCTGAGATACTGGCAGGACGCCCAGACCAAGACAGGAGAACGATTAGGGTTCTCAACCAAAGCCTTTGGCTCAATAGCCTGTACCGCAAGGCAGCGGGTGGGCGGCGGTTTACGAGAAATGGTACGTTTTCCAGGAAGAGATACCAACCATCTTCCAACCCCCAACCTGGAGGACCAGGAGACTGTGGTTTGTCAGACCTCAACCTGTTGGTCTGTCTGGTATGAGTAACTCTGTCCAGTTTAGCCCGAAAGGTCATCGAGATGCGCAAGCCGTCACACCACGTCAAGGTCCAGTCTCACCGTGACGGATGGTTCGTCCAGACACCTCCTTCAAGACGTCCGAAAGCAGCCTTCGTCACACGAGCCCTAAATTCGCGGTTCACGGAGAGATCGGTGGACAAGGTGCTACTCAGGTAGCAAAAGTCCCCGCAGCTATTAACAACGCCTCCATTGACGCGAATTTGCGGTGGAGGTGCTGTTTCTGCACCACCGCCCGGAGAAGGCTGGAAGAAAGAGAAGCTTTTACCTGTGTTGATACCCAGTCCGATCAAACACCGTTCACAACGCCTGGCGGCTCACTGAGACAAATGCCATGATGAAGTCCACGAGGATGACATACAGAAGCTGGTTCCGTTCCCGACACTTTTCCTGCAGTTGTCGAATAGCAAACACCAGATCGACCGTACTCCGACTCGCCCGGAATCCGCACTGCTCCTCAGGAACATTTGTCGCCAAGATTTCCATATTCAGCCGATTCAGAAGGATTTTGGTAAGCACCTTACCTGCAGAGCTCAGAAGACCGATGCCCCGATAGCTGTCGGTGTACTGTTTGTTACCCTTACCTTTGAGCAAGGGTACGATAAGGGCATTTCTGAAATCTTGTGGCATCACCTCGTGCTCCCAGATGGAATGAACCAACTGGAGCAACGCGCGTTCCAACCCCGGTCCGTCATTCTTCAGGATATCGCCTTCCAGTCTATCCTCGCCTGCAGCCTGCCTATTGCGCAGTTGAGTAATCGCTGTTTGTGACTCTAGCAAATCCGAGATGAGAGCAAGTGAAAGTTTGATCGCCTGTTGTGGAAGGCTGTTCATGATCACTCAATCAATGGTAGCAGGGCGACTTAATAAGCTACCAAAGTGTTTGCGCCAGACCTTCATGACGCTCTCTGGTTGGATGCAAGTCTACCAGTGCTTTAGTGGACTGGACCGATGGACCGAAGATCGCTCTGAGCGAATCGTAGAACTCCTTATGTTGTTGATGATCTGCAAAGCGCTGCATTCGCTCTTCCTGTTTCCTACACCAGTCGTATCGGATTACACGAACACGCTAGGCCAGTAGACGGAATATCGCCTTCTTCGCTTTGTTGGCCGGGTCCAGTGTGGAGGCAGCAAACGTGACATCCTTCCCGCGTACCATTTCAGAGATAACCAGGTTGTTCTCCAACTAGTCCGGACGTCTCTGACGTATGAGACAGATCTTTTTGGTGGCTGTTGCCGTGAGCCGTTCCTTGATGATTTGCCACATACCCTCGGGCGTAGTGAATACAGAAGCGGTGTGCACACGAACGGCAACTGCACGTTGAAAAGCAGCCCGTGTCTCACAGATCTCCAGTCGTTTGTCATTCAACTTCTCGCAGACATGAATGAATCTGTGCTACATTCAGCGCCGCACATCACTCGCGTGATATGTACTCCACGAATGTCACGCTGCCACACAGTCACGTTGTCAAGCAAATGGTGACGACCGTTTCGATATGGAGCCCGATAGTGAACCAAAACATAATACACGGTCATCATCACCACACCGAACGCATCTGCCTTTTGTTTGACTGCTTCCCTTCGACCAATTCGACAAGGGTGAACCTACAAGGACTGAAATCGCAGTCAGCACAGCCCACCAGATAAAAACAGCATACAAGCCTGACCACTATGCCAAGTTAGCAGAAAAGGTCAGGCAACATAAATCACAGTACATCGTCGGCAAACAGACGAGTATGCTGGGCTTAATTGGGTTGTCAGTTATGCCCGTCTCCTCGTTCGTATCTACCAACGACCACCGTGGTTTAACAACTCACCCACCCCTCCTTTCCGAAACCTGGGCCACTGTAGCCTTCCATTTTTCTTTTAGCTTTGTTGGTGTATGGTGTGTTTTGTTTGTTTTTAAGTCTAACCCCGACGTTTGTTTCTTCTCCTTATCCTTTCTGTGGCGCAATAAAGTGTGCACCTATAGTGAACTACTTCCTACTTTGCATTCTCGATATTTTTCTTCCCAGTTTGGATCTTACCACTGGAGTCTATTTTTCGAGGTAACGGTTTCACTTTTGTACTAACGTACAAGTTGGCCAACAAGCACTGGCCGGCTGGACACAAATGCCACATTCACACACCTCCTGGTCTTATTCCGTCGGGTTAACATTGGATAAATATGTGAGTAGAATCACAGGTGAGGCAGAGCAAGCCGCCTGTGTTGTGTTATGTGCAGGCTTCCTTTGGCTTCGGTCACTTTGACAGGCCAACCCGAAACAGATGCAGCTAACGGTGTGTGGTTGTCGACTTTTCGTTTGGTTTCACAACGTCCACTGGACTTTGCTGTGCAAACCACAGACAGCAGTATGTACCTAATGAGGTAACGAAATGTGCTCGAGTGAATTAAACTAACTTGACTGCTCCGTTAGAGCGTAGGTTTGAGTGTGTGAAGCGAGATTACTCTGGCTTCTATTTACACAGATCTTGCGCTCAAATAAGACACTGTTGAGATGCCAACGACGAGTTAAATAGGTGAAAACATCAGTTATGTACTAACATGACGTAAGGCGCGCTCCCGCCATTCATTCCACAAGCCTCTGTGTGAGAGAGACTAAGTGACCTCCATATCATCATGAAAGAGCAGCACTATCAAATTCTTAGAACAACGCTCAGCACTTCGAAATCATAAAGCACACCCCATAAATCTACATACAACGGAAAAACCATTTGATATTTTTGCCTCCGGGAGATTCTGAGCATCCAATATGCTGTTGACATAATTCAGTTCAATAAATTTCTCCAAAGATAGGATGCCAACATCTGGAAGCTGTGAACGCTACACGCATTCCACCGTCACTTTGTTTATGGCAAAACCAAAAAAGAAAAACGGGTGACCAGTCTTGACGAAAACCATTCTTGAGGTGGCAGTTCCTTGTCGGCCCTGACCTAAAGAGACGGATTTGAGTGCAGCGCCAATATTGCCAATATATTCCACGAGAAGGTTCTCGGTGTAATCGAACCTCAGAAATGCAGATCGATCAACCGAGTGGAATGCTAGTTTCAGTCTGAGAATACAGTGACTGTCGGTCGACGACAAACAGGACACCATATCCTAGCCAGGTGAACAGTAAAAAGCTTATGTATGTATCTCTGTCCAAGACGGAAATCCGCCAGGCTCTGCTCTTATGTCTGATATCTACACTGAAGTAAGTCGATAATAGGAATGAAATTCACACAGCTAATCATACAGACAACACATTCTGTTACTGCCAGGAGTGGTCAATCAATGCGGCAGTAGCCGTTGTGTCGAGTGCAATACTTACCCCAACCTGACCGAAATCAGTGGTCAGGAAACCAGACGAAAAGAAAAATTAGCACAGAGGGGGTGATAAAGTGAAACTGGATGGAAGTCAGCAGGACTATATCACAGCCAACTATTTGTTACACGGTCTGTTGAAGAGGGGCCAGAGGTGGGGATAAAGAAAGTCTGAAAATTAAGTTAAAGGGAGTGGTGAGAAGGATGAGTGGAATTTTTTGGCCCAAACACACTGCAGGATGCAGCAGTGGTCGATTCAGTACTGGATGCGGTTGCGTGTGGGCTAGAGATACTTCTGAGATGCTCAAACCTGGAAAACAGAACAATTAGGGTTGGCGGCCAAAGCCTGTAACACAAAGTGTGGGTAGATGGCAGTTAGAATAAGCGGCGATTTTCGGAAATAAGAAACCAACTTGAGCCCTTGTCACTTCTGACACAGACTGGAAACTCGTAAGTCGTTGTGCTTACAGGCGATATGAACGCATACCTTGACCGTTCAACTGAAGTAGAGAAGGGGCTTGGGGGTGCAAGCTGAATGCGGGTACCATTCAGTGACGATGATGATTGGATGTTATTGATCTTATTTCCTACACTCGGTGCAAACAGCACTACAGAGCACAGCACGATTCAACGCACAGCTAAAACACAACTATGTTGTAGTTGGAAGCCAGTAGCGCCATACACTTGAGAGGAACGACGTACCTAAACAAAGTAACTATTTGCGTCGGGGTTGTTTTATCGCCCACTCATACATTGTCCAGTTGCAAATGACAAACACGAACTAACGTTTATTAAGAAACTGATGGTTAAATTTCGCAGAACACAGTTATTTCAATGAAGCACTGAGTAAAAGGCTGAGTAGCTAGGCTCTCCGAAAAGCGCCATAGATGGATGTGAAACATCTGTGCACTCGCTCTCCACATCTTGATCATAAGGGTCTCGTCAAGAAATTAGGCGGTCATTTGTGAGAAATATGTAAATAAGTAACAAGAGGACCTAAATTTCCGGCTACACTACATCACAAGACGTTTGGTGTCATGAGACACTAGACTGCGCGCAGTCCGAATAGCGTCAGATGGGTAAAAGCGTAGAGTGGGGCTAAAAACCGCAACTGTGCAACCGTGGTCGTAACTCTCATTTGGTCCTAGCTGTGTGTGTGCTGACAGTGAATGCTGACTGTCAAGTTCAACTTACACATTTTAAAATGCTTTTCAGAAACATAAAAGATTCACATCGATTGCCAGCATCTGTGCATCCACTCGGGTGATTACCGTTCATAAGACGATTAGCAATTTCAATAGAAACTGGCTCTTTGAACTACTGTGTGAAAGCTCGGGCAGTCAGATTTTACTAACGTGTGGCCCAGGAGCCAAGCACAAACGAGTTACCGACAAGAAATGTTGGCCAAAAGTCCCACTTCCTTGGGTTTGATTCTGTTCAGAAAGGGTTCACTTCTACTGCTTATCGCTCACATGCGCGCGCGGTTGTGCGATTACACCGCCGACGCCACAGTGCTGCGAACAAAAAACAACCATAAAGGCAAAAATCTTTCCCAGGATTTGATCAGCGTTTTGTATTTTAATTCCAGTCGACTTTTATACAGTTGCTGCTAGGAGGAAGAGTAACCGTATACAGTAGACTTCAAGTTAATCGATTGGCAATCGATGTCGTTGGATAGTGGTAAGTATCAAACAGGTTGATCATGCGTGAAGACCACCACCACCATTGCTGTGTGGTTGTGAACATCGGCACAATACTCAAGAAATCGGGATGTATGGAGTCGGAGAGCTGACAAACGGGATGAAAATATGAAGGCTAACGATCAGAACGCAAAGAGAAGACACTGTCCAGCTTTCGGTGCCATCTGACATACAATGTCACATGTGGAGTAAGGAATGTCAGGCTACTCAAACCTGAGCCGAACCATACTGAACCCACAACCGTGGGCACAGCGTTGTATTAGCTTCATCTAACTTATAACCTCAAGTTGTATTTGTGAGACTACACGACTGTATATGAAAAAGATCGCACACAAGCCTATACCTTGTCGCGGAAGATTCAGATATGAACTGAGTACTTTGGAGAGCAATGCGGTTGGTGTGGTATCTCTCAGTCAGCTACGAACGGCAAATGGACAGCGATTCGTTTCGAACTTCAAGATCGTTCGCTGCCCGAAACGGAAGCGGCACTATAATCCCGGGACCAAAGATTTATTTTTCTCCTTCGAAAAATGACAGTGTTGATGGAATTGACATCACTTGGAATATAACGAAGAGAGGGTTCGTGGACGGTATGTCGAGCCAGGTGCCTTTTTAAAAGTATACGAAACAGTAACCCAGGCGGAAATATTACAGCTGTCTTTAAACGGTCTTCTATATTCGTGGGTTTGAGAAGATGACAACTTCGTAAACATGAAAATAACTGAACAGGATCACGACGGGCGGATTTTTACCTGGAGTTCCTTAGAGAATCGTGTCTACAGACCGACGCAATACATTAGAGACATCCGTCAACACGGGCTAGAAAGGCATCGTCTAATCGTCACATCTACAAACGCTTCAAAAGACTAATTCAGACGCTGATAATAAGGCTTCGACTATGCTTTCTATGATCTCCTGAAGAAAAAAATTAGTACTCGTACATAACTGTGGTTGCTGGCGATAAGAACCCACAGCCTGATCGCCTTAGGCCGGCAGAATAGCTGCTGCATACGTTCGGCATCCGGGCGCGACGCACCGACAGTAGTGAACGGCTGCTGTGATTGTGCGCAACTCACGGAGTCTGCGTATCAACTTCCGCATTTCAGCACGAAAGGCAACAACGCGCAACAGAGTAGACCGCCTCGTGCGTCAAACAGCAGCGACAAGCTCCAAAGGGGTTGCGCGAACTTTCTGCAAAGGAGTCCGTACCAAAGGAGCGCTACAGATACAAGGTGGGTAGATTTTCACCAACTCGACAGAGGTTACGAATTAAGTCAACTGTCAACGTAGATGCAAACTCAAAGTGAGTCTGCGCGAGAACTGCGAGTATCATTTAGCAGACAAAATTTAAGGGAAGACGCGCTTAGCAGTGAACAACAGGGTACTGTTGTGTTCGTGATCGAAATGAACGTAGAAAAGATACCAGTAAGAATGCGTACGTAACAGATAACTCATGAATTTACAGACAGGCACAGAGACCTGACAGGCAGGTAGAGTATTCTGAGGAACAAAACATATGACCGGAACCAACTCAGTTAACCATGGGTGATGGAGTTGGCTTGAGCACTAACACCTTATATGATGTCCCTCTTTCGGAAACCGAAGTAACTTGGGAGGTCAGGTAAATAAAACATAAAGCTCTCGGTTCAGACCCGAATCCTCTAGCTCCTCAAAAATGATCATGATAGATTATTGCCGGGGCTAACCGCACTCTCATGTTGCATGTTACAGGCTGAGGGTGCATTGTAACTGAAGCATTAACAAGCACCCTTATTTTCAAAAAGTTCCATAAAACAACAAGGCAATCGTGGACGCAATTGCGTTGCTCTCACCGCATCAGACTCTAAGGGATTGACAGCGTGACGGCTTCTAAAGCAAGCAAAGGATGAAATACGATAGCATACACGTTTCCAACCTGGTTGCCAGCTTGCAAATCGCACCTTCACTTTAGGGTAGACACTAAAGTGTCCGCGCTGCTTTCCCCAATTGAATGTCACCACACCTACGGACACGAAAGCGGTTTCTGATCCGATGTTCGACACGTTCATTGCGGCTTTCTCCGCTGCTCGTCACAACAAGAGTGAATCTTCACGTAGTGTGACGGCTTGCGCAACCTATTGGGCTAAATTGGACGGCGTGGCCATCACAGTGACAGTCACCTATAATAGGCAGGTCGACAGACTAAAAGATATGAAAAACCGCACACTCCTACTTTCCAGAGTTGGGGTTGAAAGAAGGTTGGCATATTGTTGCACAATAATTATCAGTCCAGTACTGCTACCACCTACCAGCTGCCTTAAAGTAGAGGCTTTTGGGCCAAGGGCTTCGGTTGAGAATCCAAGTCGTTTTCTTGTCTAAGTCTGGACATACTGGAAGTAACTCAGCCCATGAACAACAACACCAGTAATTCTATACTGCATCAGCCGTCTCACAGTATAAAGCGGGTCGTTCTATCCGCTGCATGCAGCAGAGTGGATAGGTGAAAACCGACTACTTATGACTCCTCTTCCATTGTCCTAACAAATTAAGTTCCCAGGCCCCCTCAGATCCCAATTCCTATCGTGTTTTGCAAGTCCCATAACAGACACAGTCAGCCATGGTAATACTGTGCCGCAAGCTTCCATTTTTACCATCCAGCCTCATGCACCCCTCGTCCGTTTAGACCTGAAATGGAAATTAATATAAGTACTTTTAGTGCTCACACTCTAAAACAAGTAGGTGAGCGAGCCGCTCTCGCCAGAACGTTAGACTCGTTGAATATCGATGTTTACTGCATTTTAGAGAATAGAATCCATGACAGTAGTCAACGTATGGAACTAGCAGCACCCACATTGTCTACCCGGTCCGGATTATACGCTTCGGGTGATTCCACGGCCGCCGCTGCCGGTCAGGCTGCAGCAGGTATAATCCTTAGCCCAACGGCTGCAGCCGCATTGGTAGATTAGACTTCCATTAACATTCAACTTGTGCCGTCCGCTTGGCAGCTTCCATTAAGAGCAGCTCTGAATGCAAAGGTTTTAGAGATCTTTTCATCGTCTGCTTATGCTCCAAATGACTGTGATGACGTCGGTGTCAAGGATGCTTTTTGCCCGGATCTGGCCGCTCCCCTTCAATCGATACATAGTCCCAATATAGTCTTCACGGCCGGTGATCTGAACGCCCAGGTCGGCCGCCTTGGTGAGACCGGATCTCGCTTAGGTGGGAGGTTTGGGATAGTATCACATCGCTCGGATGAAGGTGGACGACTGTTTCAGCTGTGCGTTGAGCATAAGTTATTCTTAACTAGCACCAGTTTTAGACATCGTGTGCGTCATTGTTATACTTGATGCCTTCCTTCTCTGAATCAGGCCTGGTCTCAGATAAACCACATAGCTGTTAGGTATGGGTGGTCTGGCTCTTTTCAGGACTGTCGTGCTTACTGGAACGCACACTGTGACTAAGATCATGCGTTTGTATGTTGTCATTTTTCTCTTACTTTTGCTGGGCAACGACCCCACCGACAACGGCTGGCTGTGGCGTCGGTAAGGGATTAGTACTAAGTTAAAAGGCCTAGCAGCTCTCACCCCGAAAGATCCCAATAGCTGTTGAACCCAAGCCCCATAGCACATTCATGAAGCAGGTACTGAAACATGCGGCACCAGGGTTCGCGAACTGAACACTCACTGGATAACAGAGTTATCAGATGCTGGACGCAACAATCCTCCAAACAGTTCATGTAAGTTTAGGAGAGATATCTGTAGAAAGTTGAAACGCAGACCGATCGCTGATTGTGAGGCTTGGCTAGTGGAGAAGGTTAAGAGAATGGACACTGTTTTTGCGTCAAGCAGCGTCGGCACTCTTTAGGCTTATAAGTGCTATTGGTCCCACGCGACCTGCTATCAGTGCACTTATCGGCGAGGCAGACGGCACAATCGTTCAATAAGTCTACAAGGTAAGGGTAGAAATTTGGAGCACTGGGGGGGCAATTTAGCTAGCCTCCTGCCTCTACTGTGTTACCGCCACTCTGGTTAGTAGATTCAGAACCACCCACTAAAACTGAGGCCCGTGAAAGTAGTTCGGGTCTTAAACATAATACGGCTGCTGAACCAGACGATCTCGCGGCGACACGTTTCAAATAAGCCGGACAGACGTTCGTAATGGTCTTGGCACACTTGTTTCAACTTCCGTGGACAACGGAGACCATTCCTCTATGCTGGGACCACACAGCAACAGCCCCCATGTTCGAGAAAAGTGTCCGGGACTCTGAGGAAAACCATGGGAGAATTAGTTTGACCCCAATCATTACAGCGATTCTAGAATACGTTATACTTCGTCGACTCACTGCAGCTAGGGACGCATACATTAGGGGAGGACAGGCAACATTTCGTTCTGGGCGAGGACCTATTAACGACATGTCCATTCTTTATCAAACTCTGGAGAGACGTCATGTGTATCGCCGGCAAACAACTACCGTATTTTCCGACTGCAAAGATGCATTCTATGCGGTGGATCGACCTGCACTTTCAGAATCGCTTAAACGCAGGTGTATCCACCAAATATGTGGACATACTGTCGGCACTTTATTTCCATATTTCAGCTCAGGCTAGGGTTTACGGTGAACTGTCAGACATTCAGAAGAAGGAACGGTGTACATCAAGGCTGTCCTGTTTCAGTATGTTTCTAATTTGGTCACAAACAAAATAATGGAGTTTTGTTACTAACAGGTAGTGTAGCGGGTTTATAACTTTAGATGACACCCAACTGTGAAAAGTCAAGGCTTCGGCTGGCATGCCGTGTCTGTCGCTGGTTCGGATCCAGCCGAAGCCCAGGATCCAGCCGAAGCCCTGACTTTTCACAGCTGGGTCTCATCCAGAATCATAAATCTGCCATGCTACTTATTAGTAATATAATTCCTATGCTCAGAAGTGGCGATGGTGGATTCCAGTGTGAACTGTTTCAGAAATCCTGTCGGGGCAGTCGATTCCCTGAACCATTTGGTGAATTCCGCATGAGACAGTGGGATAAGTGGGTAACAGAGTCCAAATGTGAAACAATACAGGACTACCTGCGGCACTCACGAAATGTCCGCGTGAACCTCTTACCTGGTGGAAGACTGACTGATTGACCTTGATTACGCTGACGGCAATGTTGCTGTTAGACACCTCCCAATCAGCGAGAACAACGCTAGACGCTATTTCGCGTTCTGCCAAGTACTTCGGAATGCGATTTGAAGCCTCAGAATGCAAAATGCACCTGCAAGATTGCTGACTACGTGAACCCATTGTTAGATAATGAAGCTATGGAGGTTGTTGACTGATTTGTGTACTCGGAAAGCTGTATCAGCAGCGGCCGAGTTGTTGGGGATGAAACAGAAGCGCGCATCTCCAAGGCTAGAGCGGTAGTCGCTAGTCTAGGGCAATTTTGGCGACCGTGGCATCTCCCTGAGGCCTAAGGGTCGCGTCTAAAAGGCGACAATGAGAGCTGTGTTACTCTACAGGAGCGAAACTTAACTGCTCAGGGTATACGTGAATCGTCTTCAGGTATGTGACCACCGATGTTTGAGTCCAACCGCTTCTATCGGGTAGCACCGATGAATAAACAACGAAGAGGTTAGAAAGCGGGTATTTGGTGGTAGTTATCGAACGGGTTCTTTTGTTCACTTTTAAATTTGCACAGGCTTAGATGATTGGGTCATTTGCTAAGGAGGCGAGGTAGTTGTCAGCCACACCCAGCACTGTTTACCGACGCTAGGGCTGACTGACGCAGTGCGAGGTGGACAGATGTTGACTTAGCATACAGAAATGAAGTCGTTCACCAAGGGGTTGGCCAATGTAGGTCAAGTTTGTCTACCGGGCTGGGACGTTATGTGAGATGGCAGCTAATCGCGCTCAGTGACGTGATGGTAGTAGTTGTTTGGAAGAGTTGTCTGAGAAATGAGTGCACTTAGTGACACGGAGCAGTGAAAGCCGTAAAGAAGCTTTCTAGCTGATGACGCCTTACTTACATTTACAGCTCTGTCGTTTGTTTGCAAAGCGTAGGCATCTTAATGTTGAATGTTTGAACATAGATGTAGCCATTACTTTAGTGGTTAGTTCCCTTCCTCTCCCCTTTTTTCTGTTCTCCCCTCCCATAAATCCTTCTCTCTTTGTAGTTGTGTGACAGTTAGACATCAGTGTGAGCCACTGATGTATTGCTAGCGATGATGATGACGATGAGGTTTCTGTCTCAGAGATACAGCATGTATAAAGCGTAGGGTAGGTTATCGACCTACATGCAGGAGGATATACGCTAAAAGCGTCAATGCCTGCAAGTCAACTTGGCTTCATAACATAAGAATAAAAGTTAATTGGAAGTGCAGGGAGAGTTGCACAAATGAAAAGCTGAGTAATATGGATGGGTGAAAGTGGTCTAATAACATCAATACCAAGGGGATCAATGAATTCGTGGTCATTCAACAGTGGGTCGCGCAGCAGGGAGCATGTAAGATCCTTAGCATGGAGACAGCCAAGCAATTACTGGGCTTTTCACACTCGCTTATGGAAGGCTGAGTGGTGACAAACGACCTACAAGATACAGCCTCCAGCTAACTCAACAGTATTACAAATGGCGGAAGTAACTGACGTGAAAGACCATGTTAGAACGGGGAACATCAATGTGTACTTTACAGGTATACTATGTTGTCAGAACGAGTATCTGGACAGATGTTTTCCGACCTCACAGCATCGGTGCGGTCAAAAGAAGAGCAACCGTTCGTTCCAGCGACATGCTACGTATGAGCTGAGTATCGCAAACGCGATTCCAGCTGGGTGCGCAGGATATCAATACGGGGCCAACCCACTATTCGTTTGGCTGTGTGATCGTATGACAGTGCAGCACTTGCGAGGTTCGGTCACACGAGTGATGTGCGGGGTTAAAATCAGCGTGACTCACCGGACAGCCGAGACAAAGTATACTTAGCTGCATTTGTTGGACTGTTTATTAAAGCCGGTCAGTGACAAAGGTTGGATGTTACGCGGAGGGATGGATCGAGGACAAGGATAGTTTTCCAGGTTCGATTCAAACGCTCGAACATACACTACTCATGGCATCACGCAGCTACATCCGCAGTAGTAGACAGCAAAACAGTAGGCATCCAGCGTAAGAGATACCGGACTGATTCGAAGGCAACGATATCATCATTCCAAAGGTAAAGAAGTCTCCATAACAGACTTAAGTAATGAGGGCAGAAGGACCGCATTCAGCAGCGCTCGCAGTCGAATGCTTGACCAACTTCGCGAAAGCAAGGACTAATGGAATCGCTGCTCTCCTCTAAGGTACTCCAACAGTGACAACTGAACACACCTACTCATTTACAACTGCGTTTAAACCTCAACATGATCCAGCGAAACGGATGCCTATAAGGGAATCACAAATAAGTCAGTCCACAATAAAATGCTACAGGTGACCGGTTTTATTGTCTGTGAAGATGACGACGATGGTGGTCGAAGATAAATACCATCGCCTATAGGGAGGGTTACCAGTTCACTAACTGAATTTTTGTTCTTTGAATGCAAATAGCAAATAACCACAGTATACACCTTGTGTTGGTAAAGTTAGATACGGCTAAGATACTACTTAAACTAGGTAATCCAGGTAATGCCAGTGCGAAAGTACGGATGATACTAAAGCCAAAACAGAACCCAGCGTTTTCGCACTGAACGTCTGCACAGTTGAAAAATACTTCATATCACGCAGAAAGTACTAAATAGGCACACGCCGCAGTAACTCGGAGCAACGTACCCACATAATCGATTCCATCTGCACCTTACGCAATATGCGCAGAAAAGATATTTTTTCCATTAGATGAGTGCCTTCAGGACAAACGATTCTGTCCGGATAAGGCGGACTGGGAAACTTCAGTGTTTTACACTCATATGCACTCATAGTCACTTCGGCAATGAATGGACCCTACAACTAAGATGAATTACTCGATCATTGAAAATACCAGATAAAGAACAAATGTATGTAATCCCGTGCCGAAACCACAAGATGAAAGAAAGCCAAGCCAGATCCACCATCCCCACCAAAATGTCGTTTTCTTGAGGCGTTGAAAGACCTGAATATAGGAAATTACGTAGATCGCGGACAAACGTACGGTTGTGTGCGGACCATTTGTGTAATTCAAGGCAAGAAGTACAACGGATATAACGACGATAAAAAAGCACCGACATTTATTTCTTGAGATTGTAAATCTGAGTTGTGTGAAACAATAGAAACATTCCATAAGGAAGTAGTAAAGTGTCGTCGCAGGATTCTTCCAAAGTACAAGGTTCTTTCGATCATTTTTCTCAGCAACTTTTTTATTTATCATAGGAGGTGTTCCGTTTGCTTCCACCTTACAACTAGGACTTCTTTTCACGACCTGCATGTTACCCGAGTCCCACAAGGAGGAACACCGACTGACGCAAACAACTTTTGAATACCGCCTTTTCAAGGTCAGCGTTTCAGAGATAGCTGCTGCGGAGTCTATCAGTCATTTACACTCTTGTTACGTACTATTTTTCATTCATGTTATGTTTGTCGTACACACACTCTACTTTTCAAGTGTTTGAATCAGTGCTCACTCCGTCCTCGTGCGTTGTGCCTTCTGTCATCACGTGATCGTGGTTATCGTGGGCCAGCCGTGACAACGTTCTTTCAGCACGCTAGAGGGACTGAATTCGCTCGAATCCTTTTGTTAGTAGAAGTGAGAATCTTCTCGCAGCACACAGTGGGTTTAGTGTGGTGGAATCTACTATGGACAGCTACTGCCAATCATTGTGTTTGCCCTGTGGCACTGTTGCCTCAAATGTTCGTTCTATTGCATACCTGGTGAGCTCCTGATTATTTGTTTGCTCATTTTTCTACATAACTACATGAGTCCCAGGAATTTTTTTCCTCTTCATTTGATCGGTTTCTTTTTTGAATGGTTTCTTCGTTAACACGGCGGATTCCGAAACAAATCCTACAGCCTCGAAGAATGCAGGTAGTGTTAAGCTTTTTGGGTTCGGCAGTCGTGTTCCTAGGCATTGGTTCGCTCAAGCCGAGGCCACATTTGAATATAAGTGGATACGCCGGCAAAAGTCCACGTATAATTTTATAGTTACCAACCTCCCCGAACAGATCGCTACCGACCTGAACTACATTCGGTCCAGTATTAGCTCGTATGACACTTTCAAGGACGCAAACATCGCACGAACTGCAGCAACCGATGAGCATGACCTGCAAAAACTTTTGTCAGGATAAGAGTTGGACAACAGAACCCCTTCAAAACTCCTCCGCTACATGACACAGATTCAAAGCAAACATACGGTGAACGAACCAATTCTGCTAGAGCTGTGACTTAAAAATCGGCCGGGCGCTATTTGAAGTGTGTTGTCTACACTCGTTAAAGACACATCATTCCATGAACTCCCAAAGCTAACTGACCTGGTGTACAAGAGTTATCGAAGCCGCACGGTATCCCATGTACATTCACTAGAGGTGTTGTCAAGCCGTGGTTGACAGACGGAACTGGAATCGCTGAAACAACGCGCCTCCGACATGACCGTGCAGCTCTCTCCAACCACTGAACAACTGGCAGCTCAGTCAGGAAGCTCTCCATATTGCTACCAATCCCGAAGCCGTTCACGCAGACGACAAGCTGAACGAATTGTGCACTATCACCGTCGATTTGGCTCTGAAACGCTCCGTTGCACCAGACGATGCTGTTTTCCTCAGGTCAACCTTCAGTCGAGAAACGCGGATGTCAAACAGTGTTGACGATGGCTGTTCATGGCTCTTCAAGCTGTCGTCTATTTTACTTGCTCGATCGTCCCACTGCCCTGCAGTTTCTCACTGATACAGGTGCAGAGGTTAGTGTTATCCCACAGGGGAGTGACAGTCACAGCGTTCAACTGCTGTCGTGTACACTACAGGCAGTCAGCCATTCGACGATTTCAACATACCGCGAGAAGCTACTCGTTCTGGATCTTGTCCTCAGACGCCAGTTCTGATTGAGATATACGGTGTCAAATATACAACGTTCGATCATCTGGGTTGATTTTTTAAATCATTCTTTGGACTTACGGGAGGCTCCGGCAGACGGAAATTGATCGATAATACAACCACCTTTTACGTACATGACAAGGCCACATCAATAATTTCCAGTGGGCTGCGGTCGGTCTTACCAGATGACGGCTTCGCAGACATCCCTCGGCAACCTCCACAGCTTGTTAGTCCGTTGAATCTAAAATCGCCACCTAAACACGACGTTTTCCATCAAGTCGACACCAAAAGCTCACCTACATTCGCTCCTTCCAGACGTATGCCACCACGCAAACCCAAAGTGGTCAAAGTACTTTGAACACCTCTTATGATTTGACGTCATCCAATCTTCAAGTAGCCCATGGACCTCGCCTCATCACTTGGTCCCCAAGAAATTAACAGGCCACTGTCGTCAATTTGTCGGGTACAGACACCTGAACAACTTCACCGTTCCACAGCGATAACATATCCCTCACACTCATGATTCCCCAAATGGGTTAAATGGGGAGACTAGTTTCTTCAAAGTATATTTGCTTTGAGCTTACCGAGACGTCCCAGCGACCGCCACTACCACTCACTTTGGGCACCCTGAATTGGGCTGCATGCCATTTGGCTTACGGAACGTCGCACAAATGCTTGGAGGTAAGTAAACCAGAAAAACGTCGTGGCGAGCAACCAAATTTTTGGTTATTCACCATCAGGCAAATACATAACTTTTATACGAAACACAGTTGTCAGAACAAAGTGAATAAAGACATACAACAAGCTAAGTTTAGGTCAGTCAACTCACAGGCACACAAGGAGAATACGAAATGAGACGTTTGTGTACAAGGAAAAATCCCTACTGCAAAAGAGATTGACAGATTACAAATGGTTGAGTCTATGTACGGAAGAACACTAGATTTCTCTCTGGTGATGCAAATGGACAAAAGGTTTGAATACACAGAACGTCGGGCTCAACTCTATCACATAAACGGAGAGAAACTCGTGCTCCGTAGTGAGCAGAGATGCACGAAACTAGTGCAGCTGATGAGACGGAGAAATTCCATGAGGGATACTACTATAGAAGTCATCACTATCAAAGACAAAACGGTTGCTGATGGCCCTGTGGCAACTCACATTTTGCTTCAACATTCAACTGACATTTTGCTGTTTCGTTTAGCGTGGAAAGCGCCTCATTACCCGCTGATATTCCGCTGAAAACGGATGAAGTTTTGGGTAATGTTCTAACTGATGTTCGAAGTATTAGTTCGCAGTTAGTTACCATTAAGCCGTCAGTACATCCATGACCAGATGGTATCCCATCAATGGTCGTCAAGCAATTGGGTGGGGTCGTACCCATCCCCCTCCTCGGTTTGTTCGACCTATCACTTTTATCTGTCACCTTCCCTCCTCAATGGATGAAGTCAATCACTATGTCTCGTTACAGAGGTAGACAAAGAGAGGACGTTAGTAACTATTGTCCAATCAACCACACGTTAGCCTGCCCGAGAATGTTTGAAAGGTTACTGTAGGTGCATATAGTCGAGTCCGTATAAACCTCTCACAGCACATTTATCCCAGTAAGCCCTCTTGTATGACGTGTCAGCTGAAATTCTTAAACCATATATTGATGCCGGTCGACAAAGGACATGCGATGATTATCATACTCTTAGACATTCAACAGGCTTTTGATCGTGTGTCTCATAAGCGCCTCTTGATCGAAATAACATCTTTAGGCATACAAGATCCCTTGTATAGCGGGTTTCCGTCATGCCTTGAAGACCACACTAAAACAGTCAAAATAGGAGAGCACTGCTCAACACCAAGTCCAGTGACTAGTGGGATGATCCAAGGATGCGTTCTGGGTCCATGGCTCCTCTTGATGTACATAGACGGCATGCGATTTTATATGAAATGGCAAGCCCTTTTTGTTTGCTTCAAATATCAAAATTGCTTACACATTCCGCCAGCACAGGAACATCGGTTTCTGTCTACAAAATATAAGACAGGACCTAGCGTCATTGCAACTGTGATGCAAAACATGGCTCATGACATTCTCAGCGAGCAATTCGAACATCGTCACTAATGGCTGTGAATAACCCATGTTTACATCGCACTAGATGATTACAATATTGATACTGCAATTTCCGTCATAGATCTAGGAGTACGGTAATCAAACTCCTTAAATTTTTTGAACAATATGTTTTCAGATAGCAAAAACTGAAAGAACAACAGGCATCATCAAAAAGACACTCAGCCTACCGGATGCGAAGCTGACGCCTTAAAAAATTTGTGCTTCGCCACAACTCAAGTATTGCGCATTCACTCACTGACATATACGCAAATCTGGTAGACTTGTAATAGAAATCCTTCAACGATCACTCACCAAAACCTCAGTAGGATATTCTTCTTCGTTGACCTGGAGACAACGCTGTCAATAACTTGGTTGTTTGAGTAGATTAAAGTTGAACTTGACACTGTAGTATGAACTAATCAATTCAGATGTCATTGCCACGGGAATTACGGTCCGCTCACAATAAAATCCCCATATGGTCTAAGAAATAAGGATTACACCTGTAAAGCGACTAGACCGAACAAACGCACCGATACGGAGTCAAAAACTGATTCGCAAAAGGATAAGGCCAATCAGTGTCGCAAACCCGAAAACAACGGAATGTTGCGCAGCGAAAAATCAGCATGGCACGGAAATCCAGCATCGAAATTTGTTATAGCGAGCACCGGAGTGAAAAAAGTGGTCTAAGTGGGTCATGCGTTGAAAAAATGAGCTACAAGCGAAGTCGATCCGACCGATGAGGAAGCGAGAGCGTGGGCACCAATTGTAATTCTTCATTCCACTTATGCGTCTAGTCTAAAAATAACCAATAGAAACTCGATGAACTGAGATTTGCTCTGTGTCACGAAGACTGACTTTCGCTTTCGTTTCAGAAGTTAGCGACCCTCAACACCACCTAGCCAACCCTTATATCTCGGGAACATATGCGCGCAAACTTCTTCATTGTAAAGTACTCTAGAATTCGGGACAAACTTCCGAATGAAGTCAGTGCTAGTAACAACATTCAGCGCTTTATAGATGGTTTGGACGGTTATCTTACCTTATCGAACGCAGTGTGTAACGACTGTAATAAATAATATTTTGATAGTCGCGTTCATCTGTATCTTTTCGATGATTTTGGTTTTATACCGGCTTTCGTTTCAGTCAAGCCACCCATTTTTAGCATCCGGCCCGGGGCTAAAAACACAAATCGCTCCGTGCCTTACTAGCTTGACGTATTTCTCGGTACACTCTATTTCCCAGGGCCGATAATAATGCACGCGGGTCAACGCGCTGAGTCCTGGTTTTTCATTGTCGATCGGTTGTCGATAGTGAACACTGACATTGTCGATAGTGAACACTGACTGGGTTTTATTTTGTTGGATCTGTTCCAACAAGTGTATACCTTCAAACTCTCTGTATCCCCTGACGACCTTTTCGAGTGAGGTCTAGGAAGCATTTGGCCGTCGGTTGCGTATAACGTAGATAACGACCCCCCACTGTCCTACTCCCCTCGAAAACAGCCTGCTTGAAACAGTTCGTTGTATCATTTACCTACACCATCATTTAGCATTTGGCCTACTGCATGCTCACCAAACAGTTTACAACTCAACATTATTTTCTTGATGTGCGTATATTCATGTATACGCGTTGTCCAGATTGCTAAGAAATGCAAAATTGGCGCTTATTAATAGATCCAGCAGAATGACGTCATGTGAGTTTTACTCACCACATGTACACTTCCCGGGGACTTCCAAATCGTTTGCCTGAATAAACCCCGAGTGCATAACAAAATGCCACAACAAACAGTTGACAGGGTTATTTGCTCCACCAACCATAGCAAATATAATAATATTGCAAGAAATATTTGTCGGAAACTTTCGCATACATATCGTTCGTGATAGTAAATGGTGGTGTAATATTCGTACATTTTACATGGCGAACGGAACCTTCGAAAATATCGTGTTCGTTTATTCACATTTTGTGGTAAATAATAGTTTTGCAGACTGCATCTCTCATGCCTCTTTGACATCCATTATCGCACCGGTTGTTTCGAATTCCAGAATGCGAATCTGGTGCACTCACGCGATATTCCCGTTTGGTTTGCCGAATATGTATATTAGGGATAGACGTCTGGCTTTTGGTGCTGAGCTGCATGTGTGTGAGATGCTGAGCCATTTCGAGGGCGCTAGTGAGATGAGGATGTATGTGAACAGGAATTACGGGATTAGAATGCGTCGGCACGGTTTAGCTAACCTACGTCCGAGGGACAGCAAATTAGGTGATTGCAGCGAACTTATGAACGTGTGAGATTTATTAAAATTGGAAGGCAGTTGTAAGTTTCTACTGTGGGGGAAAGTGCTAAGTTTTGTCATGTTTGTACCGAAAGTTGCGTTCACAATGTGTCCAAGGGTTGGAGCTGTCACTCTATGAGATGCCACTCATCGGTTAGATTGTGGCGGTTTCATGCTGTGGCATGCTGCGTTGGTAGACGTAACTGAAGTGGATGTAACGTTTTTTGACTCATTCATACCAAACGAAAATACTGCCAGTTGGAGGATAGTTTTGGAATACCTGCTTATAGCGTTGCCTTGTATGTCTGCTGTTCGCACCTTCATTGTTGATCGTTCAGCAGCACAGATGAGGGCAACGGTTGAAATTTTCTCGCATTGTTCCGTCGTATTCCGCTGATTTATTTCACAGCATGTTTCTCGACAGTTGGTAAGCTTAAGCGATTATCAGAAGAGTCCTGTTTACCAGTGGTCCGGCAATATGGGTTTCATTGGGAACAGGGGTCCGTTTAATAAATTGGTGCAGGCTGTGAAGTCTGTCAGTAATGAGGTCTATCAGCATCTTGCGAACATTTGGCTGCCGTATAAAAATGGTTGGGTCTTTCATAGACTTCAGGCCGCGGTTTAGTTCGGTAAACTTACCACCAACCTTGTTGAGTACGACAACAAGCACATCAGAAGTGCTGTGTCTGATCGCTCCAGTGTGTATGCATTTTCCCAACATATTATGGGAGGTTACAGTAGTGTGTTTGAGGAACGCCAGTGTAGTCTGAACACTGAGCGCATGAGATTATTCGAGCCACTGATACGCCTGAACTGTTTTCCAGTGATTGCAAAGCCACTATCGCAATGTGCCATAGAGGTTCTCCTCAAGCATCACAACGGCACCCACATAGTGGACGTAGCCCATACATAAGGCACGTGGGAAGTGCGCTATCGTAAAGGGTGCATTTTCCACGTTGATATTATGGGGAATGATAAGCGTGACTGCCGCTTCTCATTCCAATGGATGATCCCCCTGTTGTCGTATTGTTCTGTGTTTCTTTTGACTGACAGACCCCTTATCAGTTTGGTTGAGGGAAATCGGTGGTTGTTGCCAGCCAATGAGGAAGTAGAAATCCCGGTTCGTTAGTTTTGGTGAACCAGTTGTTTGTATGCCTGTACCTGTTTCCACTTCTCGTCTGGACAGAATCAGAAGTACTGAGAAGGTTTGCCATGACATGGCCGTTACTTTAAAGTGTATGAGCGCAGTTTACAATCGTATACATGTACCTGCTTTGCGAGGGACAAATGAGTTACTGTCTAGCCCTCCTGACCTCTTATTGCGCTGTTCACTCCCAGGTAGGGAAGTTGTGCAAATAAGCGGCCGAGCATCGTTCAAAAACTTATGGCCAGAGAAAGCAGTGAAAAACAGTAGAGAGTGGTATGAATCGTTCTCTATCAACCACGAAGGGGTTAGTAGAAAACGGGTTCCATTGGTCAGGAAAAGCTTTGTAATCAACTGTAATATCCTTACTTGCAGCATCTTCCCCGCAGCATATACGCTAAGGCGAACTACGCAGATGCCGTCCACGAGCAAGATTGCACGTATGTCTGATGAGCTAAGCGAGATGCCCATAGATTCCGCAGAACATCGACCGCTTCTCTCTAACAAGCGCTGGAAGTCGAAACGTGAACATTGTGCGATTGACCAGGATATACCGGAGATTGACGTGATTGGGAATGCCATGGAGACAGCTGAAGCAGTTTGAAAAAAATCAAGGAGAGTTCTGAAAAGCAGCGTGCCTTCAAGCCTCTAGGTTGTAAAATTTGTCAGATATGCCTCCAGAAGGCGGACCCCGTGGACTTGGACGAAGACACCGTGCACTGGGTACAGTGCAGTGAATGCTGCGGTTGGTGCCACCACCACTGCGCCAACTACAACGAGTCCCAACCGGTCTACACCCGCGCTGACTGCGACAATGCGAACAGCCGACAGGATGGGGGAGGAAACTGTGCTTTCCAGCGTCGTGTGAAAGAACACACGGCCCCAACCAGAGCCACCTACGGAATGGTTTCACGAGCTGCGCTCATGTTTTCATTTCGCGTACTTACTGCCGATAGTCACTTGGGGTTTACTGAGTCTTCCTTCAGTGGTTTCGCTGTAAGCACACCAGATAGCTAGTTGTATGTATGTATACCTATAAATAAGTACTCATGCAACTGTGTGGGTATGTAGATGAAAGGATTTATATAGATATATAAATGCATGTATACATATATATACATTTACATATATACACAAATCCGTTGACCTACGTGCTCACACAGCTGCATGAATACATCTTTATAAGTACACATATAAAATAATAATAATAATATATGTTTCTCAACGCATATGTGAGAAGCACGCTGGGTTGTGCGTGATCACTGCAGACATTTACAAATCATACAGAAACGAATAAGTAATTAGTGGCAAAACGTGAAGCCTTCCGTCAAGAAGGACGTGGTCAAAAGGCAAATGAATGTCGTTTATGAAAACTTTGAATCACACAGCAGAGAAGGAGATAGTTCGGTCGCTTCACAGAGTTAGTCTCAAAAAATGGGATGTTACACTAATTAACATACTAGAAGGTCGTGGGGTGGGTAATTTTTTAAATAGGTCAAGGCCACTCTGGGAAGAATGTCCAAACGCATTTTTGGAGTGTTTTGTCATTAGAGGATAAAATTTGCGTCCGGAAAATGTCAAGATAGGTCGGCTTTGGCGAGGGAGGGCGGAAAATCCCAAAACGATTGGGCATATTTCAACGCAGGATTTCGTCGATTCCATGAAAAACGTCCAAATTTGAACATCCCGCGAAGCGTTCATATAAGACAAAGTTCCGTGCGCTCATCTTTTGTAGAAAAGTTTCCTCGCTCAGTGGATAATATGAGGATCGGAAATGAGAATGTGATTCCACACGTTAGAGGAGAAAATGTGGGGTTATAACATTTA
>QNGE01003195.1:0-38965 GCA_008508345.1 Paragonimus westermani
CAGTCTGGTTGGTTTGTGAACGCACAAAATGTCTGTATATTTTCATGGAATATATAACCAAGAAGAACGATGAGTATGAAAATGGTGAGACACCCATTAAATCGTATTTTTTGATTATACAAGTGTTTTCTTGATGCGAATGGAAATGATCACCATAGTGTTTTTGAATCTTTGAGCGTTGACTTTGAATATATACATTCATCTATGGTCTACCCTATGCCGTCGTTTGCTTCACTACGAAAGGCTTCTTTCATTTTTTAAGCAAATTTCATAAATAATTCGGTAGCATCCGTTGTTGAAGTAAGCGTCTAAAAGACATATTAGTAGTGTGTAGTGAGAAGTCAGAATCACTACTTATAATTCCGTAAAATGTTAACTCCGAGACGTTTATCATCCTTCTCAAGCTGGCTTGGTCAAATGTGCAATGTGCTTGGCATGTAATCGATCACTAAAACCAAAAGATAACTGCAACGCAGCCTGTTTATGTCTAGCTCATAAGCTCACTTGCAGTTCAGTCAAAATGTGATTGTTTTGGACATGTGCGAAGCCCCCCCTACTTTTCGATTTAAGAATCACTTAAACAGAAGTCGCCACAAACAACCCAGTTAGTGAATGTCAGTCATTCAAACTGAAATTTAGTCCGCACAACAGCTTCTTACTCAGGCACATTGTACCGAGTTGACTACAAGATCTTGCAGTTTACAAGTTCCTTCTATCGAAACTTCTCATCTCCGAGCCAGTTACCTCGAAGTGTTTCACTCGTTCTTCTCTTCCTTAATGAGGACGCGCACAATCAAAGTTGAGATCGTTAAGTTAATTGAGTACGGAAGCGGTAATCAATTGGAGAAATTACTGTTCCGCGAAGCTGAACACTTAAAGGAAGTCTAAACTCTTAGCTATTTCTTAGAGTTGTGAGAAAATATTGAGCTCTTTAAAGCGGTTTCAATAAATCAGTTTATTCCACACCCTACGTTACAGTCAGCAATAAACCCATGTCTAGCATGAAAACCAAACTAGAGACATTGAATGAAATCCTTAACCGAACTGATCAATATGTACGCCAAATATATTTGCAGGTTAAATGATGACGAATAAACTTACCGCGAATCTATTAAATCCTATCAAAATTCTAGTCAACCCGTACCATATGATAGTAAGAATATGTACTGATAAGAACAGTGGGATAAAAACTCTTAACGTTTGCAGTGAGCGGATTTGCTGTAGGAAAATTCGTGAGGAAAGTTTCATTCAGTTTTATTTACAATACTAGGTAATTAACAGCTGCGCCACTGAATAACTTGTAACATCTGATTGCGCCATCTTATATCATCTGTCTACTTTAGGTTCTCGTGTTGATCTAGGAACTCCAAACTCCTCTTTATGACTACGATTAAATTCTGGTGTGCGTCGTATGCATGGAAGAGTGTATCAAGATATACACCTACCTAACTACCCTTATATAACAACAACAATCCATCTCCGTGCTAATGCCCTAAACGTATGTGTCAAACTAACCAAAAGGGACCGGTGTGCAAAACATTTGGAGTAACGATCTGGCGAAAAACCGTGAATGAATATAGCTTAATGACAGGTCTAGCATCTCAAGCTACTCAAAGCTATGAGTCCTTCTGTTCCACCATTCGAAGATGTCAAATAATTTTTGTCCGCTACAACGCTTTTATTTAACCGATTACGGTGTAGATGGAATAAGCCATTATCGATCTATAATCACTTCTAATATGCTTCAAGTAATCCACAAATTAAATTAGACATGGAAACTGTGACACGGAATGCATACAAATGTGGTGCTGTTCAACCTAGATTGAAGTTTTGCTTTTGTATCCTATCAACTGATGAGAAGACGATAAATTCATATGCAACTTTGGCTGTTCATACTTTTGATTTGTAAGTACCCTTCAACGTAGTTATTGAAATGAACTGAGTTGCTACTTTCTAATCAACAGCTTATCCATACAAGGTATTTGCGTCATTCCCACGGACGAACACTTGCTTGGATGAAATCATAAGCAGCTTTGTGCACAGTGTACCTATCAAGCATATCTTGCTGCATCTCATCAGGTACCACCTGCAGCCTACGGATCTATACAGCAAAGTTCAGTAGACATTGTGAAGCCAAGAAAAACAGAAGCAACATCTACATCCATCAGATTGCATCAGTTGTCAAGGCAATCCAATAATGCTGAACGAATCTTCCCGCATGTAGACAGGTGGCTTCCAATTGTTATTTGCTACAGCCCTCGTGGACCGAACAAGTCTTAGAGCTACCATTAACTGACAAACCCGAAAGGTCTTCTTAAGTTTTGGTTGAGATTGGCATGTCAATAAGTATTGAGTGATCAGTGACGCAGAACCTTTGTGATCTGTTACAGTCCGATCTGATTTCGACCTTGTGGTAACCAGGATCGTTTTGAAGATTTAGGATGGAATGTGTTCGTTGACCAGTTTGCGTAATTGCCGTTACGTAAATGGCTTGGGACTCACGAGAGTTCATAAATGACGTAAGATTTGGCATTGGATAATGGAGTTGTCTTCTGCAGTGATAGGGGAATTTGGGTGGTGGTGTTAAACAATATGACCAACTGGGCTGCGTAGGATTTGCGTCCCTTAGCCCCTGCAAAGTGGATTTTGAACAGAGTTGTAATGTCATCACTGTTGTGAGACAAACGAAGGTAGACATTCAGATTGGAAGCTGTTGAATCCATCTCGGCAGCCGGCTTCTTTTTCCCCAATTTGTCAACGAGTGGTGATGAATTGCCATTCTGCTCGAGCGCGACTCTTAACAGCAATATTTCTTTCGCGTCGCTTTTGTCCGAACACATTCGCCTAGCAAGATAAAACACAAGTGTCATTGGAATGCTCTTTGGGCGGATCGGCACAAAACTGCGGGAACTCAGGTGTAGCCCCTGAACTGTTTCCAGTAGACGGACGGTACCGCATAACCGTTGTTCAGAAGTTTCATCCGAATATCCCGAAAAGCTAGGGTATTAACATGCTGATGCTCAATGGTAAAACTAGTTGTTCAATTCAGCTTGCTCACTGACTCGAATATCCCTCTCGCCATCATGTTGGTATGTGACCAGTAGAATATTGTCAACTTCGATAAATAAAATATATTACTGAGATGATTGTTCTGGGTCAACTTGACAACTGTTGTGTTTCATTTCAGGTCATCGAACAGATTACGCACAAATTATAGATGAATGTGGTTGAGCAATTGTACACAAAAGTGGTTGCAATGAACTTGAAGTTGATGAACTAATGGTCATCACGATTATTACGGTCGTGGCAGAAGTATGCAATTCTCCTGGAGTGTATGGGAGGAAAAGCTCTAGTCCGTTGCTTCTTTGCAAAAATTGCGAGCTATAAATCCGTTTATATATTGGGGCTATTCCATGTGTGGGCAATGCTAAATGTGCCTTCGCAAAATCCCTGACGGATTTGTAACTTACCAACATGATTTGGTAATCACATTACATTGGAATTCGTCTTACTTTATCCTATGAATCACCGGCATCACGTATTCACTCTGAAAATACATAGACTGCTGCACGTTCTTGCTCACTCTAACCTCTTTCGTGTTACACTAGTGTAATGAGATGACGGATCGTACAACTAAAAGATTTCGGACATCGACCAGTCAATAACGTCCTGAATTTACACGATCTTTACAAACCACACGATAAACTAATTCTTCATTTAGCAGCTGACTGGGAATTGTCACGAGCGGTTGTGGAAAAGTGACATCGAAAATGGTAATGTAGTCTTTTGCCTCATTTTCACACTTAACATTTGTGGAAAATTTGCTTAATTTAATAAGTATACCATTAAAGTGCATCATGAAATTCTTGTGCCGTTATTTTCTTTTGACATTTTGAATCCAAAATCTGCAGTTCCAGCTGTCAAAGTTTGATACTTTTATCTGCCACCTTCCTTTCGGTAAAAGTATGACATTGGGAAAATCAATTAGCACTATACTGCTCACCGTTAACCCTTCTAAGTGGACAAGACAAGCTTACGAAGAAGACCGGGTTTCTGATCCAACCGAATTTGTGATTACAATGCGTTTCTTCTACTCGGTGCATAGTCGATCTAGTAAGAAACTAAGTAACTGGTTTGTCTAGATGTAGATGGAAACCAAGTGACCCGTCTGACCTAAATAAAGGATTTGGGTGTTAACGGTCACTAAATACTCCAATTGTTAACGATCTATCACAGATAACTCTCGATGCAATTCACGATGTACAACCGAGGCCTAGTACTGGATAGGTTGGTAAGAGGTGAGTATGATGAGGAGTTAGCTGATTACTAGCCGGTTGGTTTGAAATGCTCTTCATTAAAATATTTGTCGCTAAAAGACGTGTGGCATGATAAACGTGTGTAGTATGTGATTAGTAAGTTGTGCCGCTCAGTTTTAAACATGTCAGTATGTCTGACAATATGAGTAACTGATACATACGTGTGACCTCACTATCACACTCGAAGTTCGCTATATCACAGAAAGACTATAAAGTGTGTGATTGGTCATCATATACTCACACAGACATTACTTGATATACGGTTCGAGATCCATCGTGTACTGTTTAAGTCATTATGTTTAAGTACGTGCTTACACCACAGAGTCAGGAATGCTACCACTTGTTTCACAGGGGACAGACAATGAAATTATCCTAAACAATGTCTGAAAACACTAGTCACCATTTCACATATACGTATATGGTCTGAACTCGTAGTTCATATAAACCACGGCGTGATCACCAAAACAATAACGAAGCATTCCTAAGATGGAACACTTGTGTTTCCCGTGAATCAAAATATACTGACCATTTCTAGCTTTCGTTTCAGTCTTCTGCACCTATACTCCTTTTTCTCAATGTATCGGACTCACCATAATTGAACATCCTTCAGTAGAATGATGGCAGCACAAACGAGTACGTTGAGTTCTTTAACTTAACAGTGTGTGGTGAGTAATCACAATATACATCACAGGTTATTTTGAATGTGTTAGCACCCTCGAAAACTAGGGCTTTGGGTCTGATGATAACATTTCGGCAAGAGTTTCTGTCACATATATGCACATATATGTGAATTTATTTAGTATAGCAAACGAGTTTCTGGTAATGTTTTTCTCTAAGAAAAATGAAAAAATTGCTTTATATTGGGCCTGTGAAATACGATTAAAATGTGCAGCACCAGAGCTTCCTGGATTCAAGTGATTTTACTGAAGGATGCAATCTGTGCTTCTGAGCTCACTTCTTCGTGTTGATCAGGTATTCTGTGAGTGAACAGAAGTGGATAACAATGAAGTTAGGTTGATGCTTTCTGCCTGTAATGATGTCAGCAACAAACACTGAAACTAAATGACCTAATATTCTTTTGTAGATGTATCTTTAGGGACCAGCGTAGGTGAGTTAGGAAGGTGACCGGAATACATATAAGGCTGTTTGTTTTGCACGCATATACTGATTGAGTGAAATTCTGGAACTCTGAAAGAAGTCGGATATGACCACAGGATTGAGCAGTGTTTCCCAATGTGGGCAGATTCATAATATAAACACATTTTTGTGCTCACTTCAAATTCCAGAATTATCATTAGATTACTCACCATGTAAGTTGTACATCTTACAAAACAGACAGAAATTTCGGCAGTCCAGTAAGCTTCCAATAATTGATTTCACAACTCTCCTAGATTTTGGATCTCGTCAGGACTCCATACAGAAGTTCACCTCCTGGAACTGTTTTTGAGGTAACTCTAATGACTGCTATCACACTAATCTGGTTGGAGTTCTAATTCTGGCTTTTGCGAAGATACACAAAAGTGAAGAATACTCAGAAGAACAAGCTTCGAATCCAATGCTCTGTTTGGGAGTCGGTGACTGAAATCTCTGCGGAAATGTGAAAGCTGCGATCAGGTGTATCTTACTAAATTTCTATCAATCAAAGCGTTCTACCGTTTGTCAGTCAACACCGTTGACCCTCAATAAGAATCACCATCATACAATTCTCTTATAGGCATACTGGTACAAAGGAAAATTACCTATATCTGTCTGTTATCCACATTTGTAAGAACACACCGAAGTGCCACGCAGATAATGCACATTAGAAACCGGAATCGTGTCAGAACTTTCATGAAGAAAAAGCGCACCGGTTTTACCGGCTAGAACCTATCATGAATACACACTGTCCATAGGACGGATCACTGAAACGCAAAGACCATTCATGTAAACATTGTTAGTCACTGAATATCTGTCTTGAGGGCGAATGAAACACACAGCTAAAGTATGTGCCGCGACATCACAAAAGTTACGCTTCTATATTTCAGCTAACTTAACGATGACTAAAATCAATAGAAGTATCTTGTCTTGTCATTCTTTTGCGTTAATAATCGGTAACGTTTACCGTGAGAGCCGAAGGTTAACACAGAACACATCAAGTTCAAGGCTAGTCCCAGCACGGATGAGTACAAAGCAAAATATTAGCAAACTGGGGGGGGGTCAACATTGACCTCTAACTCAATAAACATGTCGAACTCTGATTTTCCTCAACCTTTTCCATAGAACATTTCATGTCAGGAAAACGTCTACAAAAATACTAAACGGAATGATTGGTGCACCTCAGTTCACACGATGTGCAGCTGGTAACTGTTTGCTTTATGATTTTCAACATCGAAATAACAATTACTATGCAAATACGTACGCAGTTTTCTTGTAGGATCAATCGATATCGGATAGAGTGAAAACAAGAATGTCTGCAGCTCCCACCCAACTGCGTATATCTAATTTTTACTGAGGAACTTTTAAGTCGGAAACATTGAAACAGTTTGGCAAAATCCACCAAACTGATCAAAGGAAACATTCGAATATCTCTTGGACAATACTATCCATATTTTCCACATTTTAATTTTAGTAAGCTCCATGTTGTAAAGACTAGACTCATTGGATAAAAGTTTCGGAGCTATACAAGAAAGCGCGAAAACACTGCGTGGCTCTTATTGCCTATAGCATCATCACAGTTGAGGTATTTTTAGAGGGTTCATGAGGGGTTTATAATTAAACTTCTTGGATAATGGCAACAATTTGATGACTCTGGAATGCTTACTGTTTCCGGTACCCAGCAAAATTCGTTTAAATGTTTGAAAAATGGAAAATCATCGAGAGTAGTTGCATCAAAAAACGTAACTGAGTGGGCCTCGGACTACTTTGTTTAAATTAAGCAGTTATTAATGAGCAACCGCTGCAACCAACTGTTTTCGATACTTCGTCCTTATTCAAAACTCGACTGTGAACAAAGAAAGGATGTTTAGAAGGATACATGTGAACTACTTTAAGCGGTTCAGGATCTCAAACCTTAATTGCAAAAATGCAGAAGCGGCGAATCACCTGTATGAATGAAGAATGGTCTCAAGTTTCACATATAAGTGTTACGCAAAGCTGAGGTCAGAAATGTGTCACTATACAGGCTGGTGATGTGAATTTTGGCCTCCGAGGCTGCATGGCATACAAAAATGTTTTGTGTGAATGTAGAACTGAATTACCAAAACGAGGAGCAAATGATTCGGCAAAACTTTATATCTGTTTATTGGCCCAGTACGGTTGTTTGGCAGGGTATATTTGCACTATACGGAAAGCCGATTGGGGTCAACTAGATGATCAATACTGGTCAGATACGTAGTGGCTATACCGTTGACGTTATATTATTTATCAAGCAGTGTGCAGTGACCACTTGTGTACTGTGCCGGACAGACGGTAGAAACTAGTTCGTCTATTCTCCACATATAGGCAAGTGAGACTTACAAAGCGTATCAACTAGTCGAATGTCCAGGGAATATATTTTCCACGTTGATTAACAATCGCCCACTTACCTAATGAGGAGATTCTTCAGTGCAACTGAACCACGTTAACAAATGTGGACACTTAGTTGAGGCGTGTGCGTTGATTAACTGAGCGCTTCTTGCCATACTGGGTCTAGTAAATGAGTATCTCTTCACTTTTTTCTGGCTTCATTTCGAAGCAATCTGAATCACATTAAGCGCACAAAGAAAGTGGACAATTATATCCGCGAAACTGATTAAAAAATCGTGTTTATCATTCTTTTCATTTATTTCTTCACATCTGTCTTGATGAGATCATTTCACCGTTATTTTTTTATTTGTTGTGAAGTTTGCAAAATTACTCGACAAATAGGGCTCATTTTTGGCCCTTAACATACTAAACATTGATTTGTGTGTTGCTAACGAAAGAACGTGGACGACTATAACGTGAAATCAGTCAACTTAATACGTCTTAACAGCATATTTTATACAGATGAATACAACTGAGTTATTTGTTTGCAAACAGAACAGTGTATCTAACACCAGATCCAAGAACAACGTGTGCTTTTCAAATTGTGTCAGTTCGTACCGAAATAATTTACGCGTAATTAAATACACGGCTACATTGTCAGTTACTACGGATCACAGTCATTAATTAAACGCATTGACAAAGGGTGTGTGGCGTTTTGGCCATAGGGGTTTATTCTGATGTGTTAACTATTTAAAAAATCAATAAAATTCTTTTCCCAATATTATAAATGTCCTCAATTTCGATGACCTTTCTGGTTTCTTCTCCCAGTTCAGCTGCTAGGGAAATCATCTATTCCAAAATATCAAGAACTCATAAGTGAAAATTTGATTAAGATATTCACTGATTGTGGTTAGTTCATGTGGTTGTACCTTTCTGTAAACATCAGAAATCTCTGCAACATACAAAATTGAACATCCAGATTATTGAGCAGTTCCATATATATTATTTGTGGTTAGTCGCTTTTATCAAATTTGGAGAGGTAAAAACACTGTATTATTAATATGTACCCTAAGAGAATTATACGGGCAATAGTAACTGTTGTCATCCAATATGTACAGCTAATTCACGTTAGACACTTGATGTGTCGAAAATGACAAGGTTGATGGCTGTTCTCAAAGCCTAAACATTTACAAATCTTGTCTCGCTAGGATTGGTCCCGTCCTCTGTTGCAAATTGATATCACTATGGTAGGAGACAGTTTAAAATGTTCGAAAACTCCCAGTTTTGGTGACTATCGGGTGATTATTTGAACCTAATCTTCAGATACGGCTTTTTTCGTACAGAACTAGATTCTATGCCGATCGTGCATTTATTTGAAGGGCCGATTGTGGCGTGACAAACTAAATTTTGGTCACTAATCTTTAATTCTATTTCGGTGATTTTGGTGACGACATTACACAAAACTTTATATGAATAGTACCTGCGATAAGCTTAAAATGCATTGTTCATTTTTATCTAGTACGTTTCTTCAGCAATTTAGGAGTCCCAACTGTTTGAGTTTTATTCATTACATTAGAAAAAGTGGAACTTTTGCTGACAAAATTCCGGTTAAACCACAGCTATGGAAGATGTTTGAATTTACTGATAATTTCTAGTTTAGATTTTAGCGTGTTTTATGGATTTTTGGAACGGTGCTATGATGGTCCGGGATATTGCCTACGTAACTCTTGTTACTTACTCTCAGCCGGTTAACACATCAAACATTTTTGAATAACACCTTTTTTATTAAATGCACAGACTTATGCGCAACTTTTGAGTGTAAACAAAGAATCACCAAATAGATCTATGCAGGTTTGGATCTTTATAAATACAAATGTTCTTTTGTAGAAGTTTGGTCAAACTGTATCTATCCAGGAAAGCCTTTGGCGTTCTGTGTGACCAATTTATGAACTTCCTTGTTATAGTAAAGTATACCCCAAGGACGAAGTAAGCTACTTAAGTTGTTGTTGTTATGCCATCTATTTATTTAAACCTACTCAGCTAACAGACTGATGATTCACACTGTAGTCTGTAGTAATTCCACAAAGACATTTTAGGCAACCCTATTTACAGTGGTCAGACAAAATGTGTACACCGTGTGACCCGGTTATTGTATACAGAAGTCATGCAGTTTGTTTGGCATTAACTATGAGAGGTAACAACGCCTGCTGTTTCAGCTTCAATTTTAATAACTAGCAAAATATTTTGAGTTTATATCCACCGTTTTGATGTGCTGATTTATATATACGGTCATTAATTGAAGCTTCCCTTCATGAAGCCTGTTAAAATTTTCACCTGAAAAACCTTATTGTGTACCTGATAAAATATTGAGTGTGCTAAGAGATGCACCATGCAAAACACTGACTTATCGTGATTCAGAGAAATTGAAACATTCATGCACGTCTTCAACACAGTAGTGGGTTATTAACAGAGTATATTTTATAAGTCGGTTTCATTTTAATAAGTACAACGTTTAAACACTTGTTCACCGTCTTGGTATATAATTGAGCATGTTGTTTCTGTCACTGATTCAAATCCTGCCGAAGCCCTGTATTCTCACATTTGGGCCTCATCCAATATGCTCATAAGTCAGCTCGATGATGGCTCTATTAAAACGGCTGTTTATAGGGTATTCACATGGTCCGGTCACTACTTGAACCTCAATAGTTTAACATCGATCCGTANATCCGTAATAAAACTGCACTAGTTAGTACACCATCCGAACAGGAGAGACAGATCCGTACACTGGTCAGTCTTGCAGAGAAATTAAACTTAATCACATCCATATCACAATCTAACGGTTGCCTCCGAATGGTTCACAGAAGTGTATCTGAGCGCGAAACCTTCATCCGGAGAGGTGGTCACCATGTGAACAAAGGAGATTTACGTAGGACTGCATTTTACGGATAATTGCGGTATGCAACAAACAACACAAGTATGAACATATTCAACGGAGTGAACATTTGACGTGGCCAAACTCCGTGTTCACTGTCAGACCCAGAAACTACCTGTGTCCTCAAGCAAAGGATATCAGCTTACCGGTCTCACTGTCCACCACTTTATGTGTAAACGTAATGGAATTTACATACAGTTGAGCGATGTTTGATCTCAAGCTGTGAACACTGACCCAAATGGGTACTGGCTACTGTGCGAAAATCAAACAGCAACTTCGATGAAACACAGACGACCGGTGTTCGCGGTGGTTGAGTGCATTTTGACTGCTGGTCAAGCTATCGACCTAGCTCGTGCCTCCAATCGACTGAAGCCGGCCATGCGTTTTTAGAAACAATCATTTGCAAAATTGAAACTCCCCTGGAATCAGTGTTTTTCTTTGTCCGTTTGATGTGAAAAGCGAATCTTGTCAGTCTGAAATTAGTGCTGATAAGTTATTACGAAATAACTGGCTCTAAAATTCTCCATTTTCTGACTGGTTTGCTCAAACGTCTGGAAGGAAATGTTTTGCAATATCAGGATACGTTGACACATATCCTGAGAAGAAGACGCGTTAACAGATCACCGCCTATCGAGTTCGGTCTATGGAAACAGTGTCCATGAACTTTGTATAGTAAATTACATACCTTGCTGATAGTTCTTCTTGGTACTGTGGGCGGTTATGTGTTTGAGCGTCGAATCGCTATTTAGAAAATTCTTAACCCATGACTTTTCAATCTGCGGTTCATATGATTCTGGCGAAACCGAACAAGGGCAGAACTGCTGTACATTACTTCGATGGTGGTTATGGTGACTAACCGATTGTGACTAGCTCACTAATTCGAAGAAATACTTGTGTGCAAAGCAATCGTAAGCTCAATTCTGTTACACAGCAGAGACCCCCAACTTAGTCATCTGAGTCATTTATATAATTGCAACAATTCTGTCATTTTTGTTAAAATATGACTTGTTTGTATGTTTGGAGCCATCTGTTAGAAGTTAGTGGAAAAGTTTAAAAACGGGGCCAGAGCTGTTTTACTTTTTGCAGTGAAAGCATCCTGGTTTCTAAGTCTGAAATAGCAGACATCATTAGTTACTGAAGGATAAATAGGTAAAGTTAAATTGGATATTCTTGCTGAGTCCGTTGTTCACAACACCTTCTAGTAACGTGAGTAATGGTTCTGCCTCTATTCCATTATCCCTAGAAGTGTGATGAGCCATTCAACCCTAATAACATACTCGGCCGGAATATGATAAAACTAGCCGAGCCTCTATTAGGTGTTCATATTTCCCAAATTCAAACTTTTATCCAGTCAAAGTAACAAGGAAATCGGGCAAACAACTTCAGTTGTTCTGCGTCAACAGCTGAGTCATTCTGTGGGGTCGTAACTAGTCTATGAGCTGACTTTATGAGACCTAGATAAAGGAAGAATATACAAAATAACGCAATCTAATAATTAGGAAATTTATCGATCATTTCTTGTTGCGAACTGACTTCTACTTACAATCATATGGAATACATGCAAATCAGTAAGCTGCTTTTGACAGAAATTGTTTCGGAAGAAAATCGTTGTTTATGATCCATGTAGTTTTGAGTGACAACCAGCTGCTGAGTTCACAGGTAGCCTTTGTTATTACGAAACTACTAGTGAAGTCCAAGTAAAACATTAGGGTTGCAAAGTATCAGGTTTAAATTGTCTGTTTATTCTCTCAGAAACACTGGTCCATATGTAAAAAATTAGCAACACTGAGATTTCCAAAACATTCTCACAATTTTCGGTATACATTAACTTCATTCAAACATCAGATTTGTTTTGATTGTAAAAACTGTGAATTGTCAGTCACAGACTAAGCCAATCCATCAAAGTGGAGCAGCTTGTTGCTTTGCTTGTCATTTGCACTATAAATCGAAAACAAAAATTTCGAATGCTGAGTAAAGCACCGGTATCAACTGGACCATAAAATTTGGTGAGAGCGGTTGGTTGTCGTTTTGAATTGAACGGACGCAACACAACTTGAGTAGAGCAAAATGGCGTAAACAACCCATTTGCACAAAGATAGTGAGAAAGAAGCAACAGAGGTTTCACTGATCTTGTTCGAATGTGAATGATTTATCTTATGGTCAGCTTAAACTGTGATATGCCACGAAAATGATAAATTTAGAAAGCACGTTAAATGATAGAGTTGGTCGGTAATGTTAACTCTCAGCCATAGACTTCATTATGACTTTGTTCCGCTATGAAACGTAAATGACAGTAACGCTCAGAATGAGTTGGGTTTAAAAACACGTGTTTATATGATCAATAGCCACAATTATTAACTAAGGAGGAAATATATGATAACTGTGTATCATATACCGTGGCAGCAAGTCATAATGATTACTTCAATAACTTCATTGTTTGGTAATTGCTTTGTGAATACGTGATTCTGTTGTATATATATATATATATATATATATGGTTTGCTGGTTCCAATCTCGCTCATGTGTTTTGGAGCTGGTCAATCAAAATGTGATTGAAATGTGCGTTTGGAGTCACAAGATACCGGAATTTTCATTTAGCGCTCACCTCGCAATTGTATCACAATGAGAACACTAAGGAAACTGCCATGTAGCTGTCACAAGCAACTGTGCTGTTTAACGGAACGTCGGTCAAGATATTGGGTTCGGACATACGGGGCTTTTGGGATTCCGTTCAAAGTGTCCCACTTTGCTTTTACCCCAATTCTATGAAGGCTGTGTTCATGATTGCTCTGCACCTAAATCTCACTCAATACTGCTGTCGTGACTTTGGAGTACTTGAGAAAGGCTGCAATAATAAATGGCTTGTGGGTAAATTTGGTAAAAGTCCTTATTATTCATGTAATTAATAGAGCTGTCCTAATAATTTGTTAAACAACAAGCGGTCGATTGAAGTTGATGTGGGGACCTCCACACATGGATCGATGTCTTGAGTTTTATCACTCCAGTTGGGTTTTCTCGTAACAGCAGTTCTGAGTGCAAAATCTGTGTAATGCTTAAAATCAAAGTCACAGACCGAATAAAACAACTGAGCGAATTGAAATAAATTCTGATTAACTTTGATTTGGAAAATAAAGAGGAATTTTGAAAAATCTTTTCACAGTAAACAAATACTTTCGCACATCTTTAATTGGTAAGTGGCTGAAATAGTCGTATACTAAAAAGTTAATGTCAATCATAAAAGGTCCCCTCGGCAACAGCTGGATGAAGCAATAGTTTTTACGACGAGTTTCCCTAAATAACTACTGGATTAAGTTCTCCTATTGGAGTGATTAAGTGAATGCATAGATGTTTGCTTAAGTTACAAACCTCGTAATTCTAACCAGAATAGTTACACCATATTCACATCTGGTCACAAAGCATGTTGTCATTTCACATCACAAGCACTTCTGCCTTGTAACAAAATATAATCAATTTCATCCCTAATCAGAGGGAGATTTCATCAGTTGAGTACAATAAGTTTGTGTCGGTTAAACCCTGGCTACAGTAATTGAAATCCATTGGGCGTTATTCGATCTGACCTAACAATAGCCAAATTAGAATGAAGTTCAAATTTAAGAGTTTGACTAAATACGGATAAATCGAACAATAACTTGATGTGGTCTGAACTGTGTTAATTGAGGATGAGACCTAATACGTTAACACACTTAGAATATCCTGTGTAATTCATCGGACGGCGCGATTTTGTCTAAGTCTGCACCACACCGATGTGTGAATTGTCACAATCTTTTAACAGAAAACAGTCAGTTGAACAATCTCTGATGTGACCGGCACAATATTTTCAGTTCCTTTTAGATTTTTGTTCATAGTTTGACAATTATCAACCATATTTGATTGTTTCAAAGCCAACCTATCTAATTTTTATACACCGATCTATCCGCTGACAGTACCGAAATCTGGTGATTGACTACTCAAGGCAGTGTTTTTTCAATAACTCAAACTCGGTTGCTTTCATTTGAAATAGTTATATTATTGTAAGAAGAATTCCTATTACTCTCTGAATTCTGGTCCAATAAGCAGGCAAACGTCCATCAAGTCTTAATCTGATGGAGATCGGAGAAGTCTACTGGAAACTGACACGCAATACTGCCAGTGCAAAACTACCAAGTGGCCAACTCCGCTTTTATCCGTGAGTGGACTCACAAAAATTTGTCCAGTGTGCAAAAAAATACGATTCGCAATTATAAGAACAAGTGGAAGCAAATGCTTAAACTTAACTATTCGTGCTGTTTGTGATTTATTTGATAGGCTCTGACGCGAAAATGGTGAGAAACGCTGTGACACTTTAACATTTCATACTCAAATACAATTCATGGATTTACAGAAAATTGCTGCAAATGAGGTTCCCTCTAGGTTGTTTGGTTCCTCTGCAGGTAACACTCGAAAGAAAAACAGTTCATTCTGAACAGGCGAAAATTTTTTTGACCAGTTCTAATGCACTTTATTAGGATGCAGTGCTAATAACCTGTTAGCGTTTGGATAAAAAATCTTTAGCCATGTTGAAAATGTGTTCTGTAAAGTATTCACTCGAATCCATATAATGCAACCTTGATGTTCTGAATAGAACATTTCAAACGGGATGTAAGACAGTCATGGTATCTCTCATCAAGCATACTTGCCATCAAATTCAACTGTGTATGAGGCTGCAAAATTCACTATCGGCAAGTTTTTCACTTGCTTGTAACTAGTTTTTCTCAGGCTAGATTACTCAATTCATTGTATAGGATTCAAAAGAAGGCATGCCCCAGCAGCGAACGTGAAGCATTATGCATCTGCAATTGCTAATTGACCACGGAAAGCAAAACAGATTGTGTCACCTTATTCAGAAAGTGTTCTGGCTCGGGGTCTGTATTCTGGTGAAGAGGCTTCTGTGTGTCACTTTCGTCGTCATCGGTTCCTTATTGTCCGTACTACATCTATACTTTCATGTGTTGTTTTCCACTGACCTAGCTAGGTACACTTCTAACCGTTCAGTCATGTTGACTCATGTTTCTCTCAATTTGTGGTCTCGCCTGTGCTTTGGTCTTCAACTTCCACAAAACTGTCCTTACTGCTTAATCTAGCTGTTGTGAAATAAGTTCTCTTACCGGTTATATTTACGAATTGCTACATGCCATAGATCTAACCCTTTAAAGGAAATTGGAACATATAATATTCATCAATCTGCACCTAAACTGTTCTTTGTGGTTGGTAAGCTGGCTGCATTGCGTACTTCGCCGTATAGAAGGACTCGGTGACATCGTTCCCGCGATCGCCCAAAGCGACCATCCTGCAAAAGTCGGATCCATTCCACAAGTGCAAACACTCCCCCCGCAACCGTTGCATTCGGGATGGCAGCGTCAGATTACAGTAAAACGAGTTGACCCGACCTTTCCCACTCGTCGAGTGGCCTCCAGTAGATTCGTCTGGTATACTTACCGTGTACAGTTAAACTGCCTCCTGGTAATGTTTTTACACCAACTTGGCTTCATTCTTGTACAATCTATAAATTATACCTACCTCATCAACAGTGATATTCATGGCAACTTCATATGCATCATCCTCGCATTTCGAATTAATGGGCTGCTGCCTTCCTCGGTGCTTTAAATGAACGTTCCCACCTTTGTGGCTCTCTTCCGTTAACTGAAGACGATTTGAATTTACAGCCATATAGTTTTCACTGAATCGAAGTAGTTGTGTCACTTGCGTACCCAAAGCTCTTACTGGGTCGTGCAACTGTGTAGTTAACGGATTAATTTGACACTGAACTCCAAGCATATAAACCGAATTGGGTTTAATCGTTGCGTGAACGGTAGATGTGTATTGGGCATCTCCGTGGTTGAGTAAGTCTGGAATATCAGGAATTAACTGAAGTCGGAGAATACGTCCACTTGTTTTTGTCTGTAAGTTCCATGGTAAGTTGAACGGATCGATTAGTCGCGCAGGATGGGGTAGTAATTTTTCATTGTCCATAGGCACTTCTACAAAGGTTATGCAAGAAAAAGAGCGAATTTTGAATTTGATACTCATCGGACTAGAGGCAGAGGCTAGTAGCAGAGAGACTGGTGACCCTGAGAGATAGATATCACATTGATCTTCGCCCAGTGGTTGGGTTGTGTTAGAACAAGAAATATCATTCGCTGATAACCCAATCACGTTGCCGGCTCCAAATGTAGTTCGATGCGCTTGCGTTGGCCAGCCTTGTGATCCGATAAAGAAATGCATTATTCCTGTTGAACAGTTTCCAGGTAACATTAGGCTACATTTTACTCGATAAGTATTTGTCTGTTGTTTCCCTGCGGTTGCTGACTGAAGATTTCGGTTTGGGTTTCGTGATCTGTATACCTGACGAATCAGGCTGATTTCCATACGTACCGAAATTTTGGACTGCTCTACATTTAGGAGGCCACTGTCTGCATTTGGTTGGCTTTCTGGATCGAACTGACAAGGCTCTAAATCAAGCGTCAAGAACCAGTTAGAATCATAATAGGGGAAGTGACTTGTTTCAAAATGTTGAGAACGAGGTATTTTCACAATGGATCCATCAAGCCTCATCAAACTGAATGTAAAGTTATTTTTCGTCATGGTATCTTCACAAGCAGAAGTATCTAGAGGATCTTTGCATGGGAAAGCCCACAAGTTAAAGACGGCTTCCGCATTTTTCAGTTCCAATTCAACGACAAATTTCCCGTCGTCATACAGGTAATTTTTTGATGATAAACTTCCCAATTCCACGAAGTGTTTTCGTCCATGCCTCGATTGTGCACCACTGAATACACACGATCGTCGCATAAAGTTCTCATTTTGCGAAAAATGTTCACGACTTTTTAGAGTAAATTGGAAGTCCAGACTTACAGCTTCCCACGATACGGGATTTGCACTTTGACTTTTAACCCCTAGAAAGTTACTATTGGTGATAGTTGAACCGTAGCCACAAAATGGGGAATGTAGTTCCAGAAATATACCCAGATGTTTTTCTGATTTTTGCAGCCGTATGATCCATAAATGTTGAGAGTACATAAAAGGAACAGAGTCCACTTCTTCCACCGTACCACACAGTAGCTGAGGTAGTATGAGAAATGTGAAGATTTGTGTATTACATGCATCATTCATGTGCAAAAACCTATATAGATGTATATAGTTAGGACGAGTATATTGTGTGCCATTTAGCACCGTTTCGTTCATCACAACCAGCTGCATTCGTTTCACTGTGTAAAGGTCATAAGGCTGAGTTCTGGTTAAGAGGCCAATTCAACTGACATTTCTGGTCACATTTGTTGTGCAACACCTGCGGCAAACTGAGAGATTGACTAGATGCATGAAAATACATCTCACAAAAATGACAAACTTCGGTGTTTTCATTGGTTTACTGTGACGAAATTCTATTGGATGAGTTAACCGCTAACTTGGGTTAGGCTGCCGAGCTCCAACATGAATTTGTGCATTTTATACACAATTAATTAGTTTAGATTCCAAGTGTACGTTATCAAAAAAGCAATTATTTGATCAATTGCCTCGACTGTATTCATTCTCCTGAAAACCACATTGGAAGGTGAATGATGCACATTGTTTTGGTCAACAGAAGATACCTGTAAGAATGTATGAACAAAGCTTTGGGATAAGTAACAACGAAGAGAATTGTCCGTTTCGTGTTTGGGTGAAAACGTTGTAAATGATGTTTATATGTAAACAATGAATAATTCGAGGTATGTGATGATACCAGAACCCGAACAATTGCTTTCAAGCTACTGTTGCGAAGTATAAGTAAACGTTATTACATCAGAACCACAAACAAATCAAATGCGGCGGGTTGTATTGTACGTTGTGCATTGGCCACCGTCTATTACACTGCCTGGGGTCATTCATTGGAGACTTCACAAGCTTGAGTAAAGCTACACTAAACAAGTGTACAGACGGTTGTCTAGCTTGCATTTATTAAAATGAAGTCATACCTAGTGTAGTAGGGAAGTGTATTGCGCCCCGTTGTGCTTTAAGACCTATGGGTGAGATACGTTGTTTCATTTTAGCTTGCAAATTAAATCAACAATTTTCAACTTTCGTGGACGAAATGTTTGTATACAGTGATATTTTGCGGAGCTCAGTCTGAGTGTGGAGTTTGTTATTGTCCATCATTTGTGAACAGTCTTACACTAAGTAACGATTTAATGTGCCTGAGTCAGTAGATATGAGGTCAAGAGTCCAATGATCTGATCCCGATCATCAACAAGGTGTGCACTAGTGAAGATCATTAAAAAGGGGTGTTTCTTTACGGAAAGGGCTTGATGAAAGTTTTATATGAAACTAAAACCTGAGTAAAATGTGAGTGATGTTTAACTTAGAGTTCGTCTGCTTAGCGGCCGCCGATTGGTGGTGAGTGAGAAAATGTTATGAAATGCTGAACACGTATAGGATCTCGGATGGATTATGTGAGGATGTCCCGAATTTATGCATTTTTCGAGATGTATATTTTGTTGAATAGAACAATTATTGCTCTGTCTGCATAGAGATTATAGAAGGTCATGGGCTTCTGTTCTACTCAGCTGGTGTTAAATCGCAACAGCGATTTATTACTAGGGTTTCTACGCAAGACAAACAGAGATTACAGAACTAGTTTGCGAATGCTTTCCAAAACGGGAAGATTGCTTGCTACAAACGTTCGATCTTTGTATCCCTCTGAGCGCGACAACTGTGGTCGGTCTGGTCAGTTTCTATTACGTACATAGAAGCTTGTTTGACCTGCATTACAGATTGTTCGGTTTATTTCAGTACTTCAAAGTATTCTTTGAAATTAGCCGATGATTATGCTGTAGAGTCGTATGTTTGCACTACGTCCTCTTGCGACACAGTTCCAACTTCAAATTCTAGCGAATTGGCTTGTTATTTCCTCGTGCTTTGAGATGTAATTGGTTCATGGTATGAATATGGCCAAGGTTGAAACAAATGAAGCAATCAACAGCCACTTGTGCTGAGTATTGGGATGAATCCATCTGATGGTAACATAGTAGTTGCACAATTAAATCAAGATATGCAAAATGGTGTTCGCTAGATTACTTAGGGTCATATAATGCTATTCCGTTTGATCTTATCAAACAAGCATAAAACGTGTAAATCATGTATCGGACGCACATACAGCGACAACCACCTTGTGAGCACGTGTACGGTCACAAAAAGCATTATACAACGAGGACCATGGCAACCTGGATTTTGCAAACAGTGCCAATCGGTTGGATAGTATTAGCGTGACTCCGCTAAACGTCAGTAATGCCCGGTTCCGACTGTTCCATCGCATTTTGAATGTGCAAAAAAGGGTCATCATGGTGACTTGCTGTGGTAAGTTGTTCAGTAATCAGTGACGTGGGATTTCCGTCAGTCGGTTCACCAGCTTGTGATTGTTGTGTTGTCATTAGCTTGAAGCAATTTGGGGTGTTTGTATCTAGTCAGTGGGACGGACATCCACCTGCTTCGTCTGTCTTAACGTTTGTGTGAACCTAGATAAACTGGAACATGACGTGAGAAACTGAATATTTAAAGAGACAACATCTGAGATCGTACGAAACCGGTCATCTACGAGTACTAAACAAGTGCAACCGCAGAGCCGCACGTCTGTAATCTACAACAGCCTTTGATATGCACACAGCTTAGCTCAAAAATACTTGAAAAAATGTGACAAATGAAAATCTATAATATTTTTGATCATATTGGAGTGCTTAGATCTATCGCGATATCAGCCTGTATGAAATTTTCACGCTGCCTCTATAACGGCACAAATTGGGAGCTCACCAACACAATTACATATCTCTTCTTCTGATGGAATCTCCAGGTTTCACAATTTCTGCCCAACCCATCGCTAAATAACAAACATTTTTAGTAAGGCAGATAGAGGGAATACCCAACTCCAACAGTCGTATGGGTATATTGGCAATGCGAAGCAAGAGATGTTTGCATCGCCTACATACTTGGTTCGCTACAAGTGCGTAACTGCAAGAAGCAGATCTTTCCAAAAAAATCCTAGCCTGCTAGCGAAATAGTTAATATCGTCAACTAACTTAGTGGAACGATGTGTTATAATCGCCCACAAATTTCTTTCAGACCGACAAACATTTGGGAAACTCTATCAACGGGTTCATAAAGTATGCGCTCATTCGACGATGACTCCGTGTGTACGAATACATGTCTTCGTTTGACTTCCGGTGTTTTTATTTTTTTCACTCCGACCTTAAATTTACTTTTGTATTTCCCAATTGTTCACCACCAAGACAGTACAGTTTTACGTACAAACAATATATTAATTGCACATTGGAAGAAACTGCTTACAACGTCCTACTGCTAAACATCAGATTACTAAGACCCATGATCTGTATTGTCTTCGTCAAATCTGTCGTGACCCACGTCGAGTGATATGAAAAACCTACATTTTCCTTAGTATCTCAACACATCTTTTGGGCTTTAATCTATTCACATGGCTGTTTGTGTTCTTTCCCAATTTAGCTAATGTTGACTGTTCAAGAAATCCCCTGTGGAACAAAAGTTCAAACATTGCACTATCTTTGTCATAGGCATACAGGTTGAAGAATGACGATGTTGATAATTGTGTAAAAATTGTTTACCTCTGTCTGTAAAATGACTTTCTAGACGCTGGAGGCTAAGTTTTCTGCGTCGGAGTGGAAGCTGCACCCAAGATCGTTTATGCAACTTTTATCTACTGACGGTCTGGTAGCTAAAAATGAAGGAGAATTTCTTACAATCGATGAGCAGATAGAAACTATGACCATGGGCTGGTAGGTACCGAGCGACGGTAAGAAAGCAATTAGAAATGGCTAAGGGGCAACGGAACAATCGTTAGTTGCTCGGGTACAGCGACAAGTTAAGAAAAACAAGGCTGGTCATGATCTGAACAAACAGGTTGCTCTAGAGAAGTAGTGCGTCGCGTGCAAACAATAATTAGGTCAGACTTCGCCAATGCAAACTACGTATGCAAAACAGTTAGTTGTAACCGGTACTGTACGTAATTTAAATTGAATATCTAGCAATATGTGTGCAGTTCAAGTGATGACGGTCACGTCGACAGACAAACAAAACTTACCGACCAACTGACTTATGCGATACACTGATGGTATGCAGCAACGATTCCTACAGGAAGGTCGTGAGTCTGCTTAATTCATTTGTTTCAATACTGTGAATATGCCCGGTTCAGTCATGAGAAGAAATGCGTAGCAAACAAGCTCGTTTTCGGTGTTTCATCATCAGGCTAAATACAACACATTTATATGGGTTAGATGGGGGTGGTAGATAACATATCACTAGAGCGAAAGATGTCAGTCAACAGTTTTTTGTCTGGTTTGAGTCATGAGACTTAGTTACGTAACATTGGCCACGTGAGTTGTACGAAGTCTGCGAGCGATGCGTCACATCTACGCAGTCATTCTATCCTGGGTTTGCGTACACGGCCATGGAAGATTCAACGTTTTGATTAGTCGTTTTTGAGCGCACAATGGTGGTGAGTATAGGCGAATTGCGATGGCCTCTGCAATTGAAAGTATACGACCTTTGACCTGTTTTGATTGTATCCCACATATTCGGTAGATTGGCCTGAACGATTCGGTCTGATTGATCAGATGATTTGACTCGATCAAATGCGTGGCGACCGCAGACGAACAGGGCCTCGTCGATCCTCGCGTCAACCACACCGGTTGGTGCTCCCGAATGCGTTCGGATAATCGCCGTGTTGTGCGGCCTATGTAGCTTGTTCCACAGGAACAAACGAAACGGTAAACACAAAAAGAGGCGGCATGAACAGGCAATATATCTTTCAACTGGGAGCGCAATGCTGGTGTGGAGACAAACTGAACGCGTAGTTGAGCTGCGAAAAACGCCTTATTGATTGCTACACTAAGCTTCTTGGTTACGGTTTCAGCGACACCATCACCCTTGAAGGGCAAGGAAATATAAACAGACTTTTTGTCTGCAGTTAGTGGTTTATCTATCTTCGCGCTTGTTAACATATTTTTATGAATAAATTGCTCCGGATAGCCATTTTCAACGAGTGTATTAAATATAAACTGTCTTTCCTCTTCGATGCTGTCGCTCGAACATATTTTCGTGGCCCTATCTATCAGACATCGAATTAGGTTTTTCTTTTGTTTTGTATACTGTCCCGTCCAGGTTGCCTTACGATACACCTTCCGTTGTATCGTGCCATCCTCGCGACGGGACATGAACACGTCTAAGAAAGCTATACCTGTGGATGATTCGGGTTCTAGGGTGAAACGAAGATTCTTATGCACAGTGTTGAAATGAGTCAGTACCTCACTGAGGCTTTTAGATTCATCCGCCACACAGATGATATCGTCTACATAACGCTTGTAAAGGGTGACCGATTTTATTTGATCTGCTAATGAGCTACACTTTAACTTTGCCATAAAGATATCAGCCAACAATGGACTAACAAACATAAACGATCAAATTAAGTAAACAAGTAAACTGGGTACACCCATGCTCCTTTCACGCAATGTAAGTCATATGTAACATTTCTGACATTTTTCTCATGGAACATTTGTGTTTATCCAATGCAAACTGAATTCTACCAATGTGCATTCTAAGCAAGTGGTAGTTCTCCAAATTTGTGCGCATTTGACTAGTCATGTCCATCTGTAATAGTCCACTATAGCACATAAATTAGGGAAGTCTAGGGTCGTCACATTTTCGTCCTAGGTTGTTGTTCTTCGACTGACTGATGAGTGAGTTTCTCGAGCTCATGAACTCTTTAACCAAAACACCTCTCCTTAGTATTCTATCACTTGTGTCAATTAACGTCATACAAGGCGCACGACTTTACAAAAAACTAATTGCACTGCATAAAATTTGCTACAAAATCTAAATGACTTCAATGTTTAGAAATACACAGCTATATTTTGTAATTAAGGTGGCTGTTCGCATTTCAGTTGAGGGTAATTGCCTTTCCAGCCCACAGTCGACAGACCATCGGAATCTGAACAGCCGGTTGTTGGTTCTTGGTTGTTCCGGTAGCTCGCGTTACATTCTGCATGCAACTGAAATATGTCCAAACGTAAAATCTGGCTTGTCATATCGAATAAAAGAGAAGTATTCATAGGAAGTATGATGTGCATTACCAAGAGAGGCAACGTCATATCTGTGCATGTTCACTGCATGTATTTTGAGACGACAAAGGCATACCACATTTCGTGTCTCTGCGTTAATTAACATTCGAGACTTTTACGCAATGGGTTAATGAATAAAATGACCCAACATAAGTCTTTTGATTTGTATCATTTAAATGCACTGAAATTCATTGTACATCAAACGGGTTTCTAGCCTGTGCCCCTGGAAAGTCCATCAGGTGTTGTGCAACGGTTATTACCGATCCGATTCTTCACCGGCTTATTCAACTAATGGATTGTTACCCAATTTTGTTCATCTCCTCACTTCAAGTGTCGGTCAAATGAAGATGTTGATCTTGTTGAACTTATAATGCTTCCAAATTTCATTGGGCAGGAACCAATGCCCTGTGACCATTGTAACATCAGAGGGACTGCAAGTGTTAATTTGAACACGGACTCGCCAGGCCTAATCCGGCGGTCTGCCTACTGACTCATCCCAAATTAACCCATAGAATTAGCTGGCCGACTCTTTTCCTTTGTCTACCAGAGTCATAAACAGACGAATGCACCAATATGATTGGGAGATAAAGACTTACTGCCCAGTTTACCCTTAATTCTCCGACTGCTAGTGAGAAACCAGAACATTTGTGAAAAGCAGACGCAGCGACAATTCCCACCGCATATCTCTCCTGTCAGGCGATGTCCTGTCTTGCAACCAACGGGGCCATATTTTTTATTCCGGCTACAACACAGGCGAATCTAATTTACAGTTATACGTTCAATACTTTTTCTATGCTCTACTGTCACCATTGTCCCACTTCCCACTTGGCAAGCCCTGAGGTCAAGTTGGTCGCAAAACTCTCCTCCAAGTTGCAGTTACTAGACATAATCACGTATCAAATTACTTTCAGTTATGCCCACCTGACAAATATGATGATATAATTCGTTAGATAAGTTGTTCGATAACAGATGAAAACGGATTTTAGAAAGGATCACCTTGCTGGATATGCAAGTACTGTTCGGACCCAATTCTGTGACAGAATTTGCATACTCAAACGCAACAAGCACTCAACAGTTGAGTTGCGAAGTCAGTCCGACAGCCTGAAAAATTCTAGTATGAACTCAGTTGCGCATCCTCTCTACTGTTATCTCCCAGCCTCCTTCGTAGCCAAGCTGGTAGGATGCTTGACTCGTTTTCGCACGTCATTGGTTTGTCAGGCTGAAGTTTAGATATCTCCCAATTATATTCCCTCAATACTTTCAGAACGGCCAAACTACTTACCAGCAATATGTAAACTGGACCTTAGTCAGCCCATCTTTTACTTCTGACAAGCAAACAGTTGCTGACTATTGTTTTATGTTGTACGAGCCAACGAAGAAGCTTGCAGGTGCACTGAGCTAAATCCGAAAAAAGGCCCAGCTGGAGAAGTCTCTAACCAACGCACACCGGACGAGTCCAGCACTACAGCGTGTCTGTGACTTTCTGTACACTTTCCGTGAGCGAAATTAGCGTACCACTAAAAAGAGTGAGATAGCCTTGATCCAATCCTATCGAATAGTGTCTCCAAAAGACAACTGTGAGCCACTTAATGTCAATGATAAAAGTTATTAGTCACATAAACTAACAAAAAAGCCTGCACGAACACTTCCGTACAAAAATTTAAACTTTTGGCCTAGCATGTCATCAGTACAGATCTTGTAGATTTAGTTTGCTAGACAGCGTATCAGGTTCCTTTTCTGTTTCACTGGAAGAAAACCTGGCTGGTCCGTGTCTGCCTCGATGAATCGACCCAGTTGGGTGTTTTAGAAGTGCAACATTAGGGAAAGCCATTCGCTTATCCTGTTCTACCTTCATGGTGAACTTCAGCTTCCCCTGATTTGAGTTAGCCAATGATGGTAGGAAGTCAGTGTTGGTGTTACCATCGACGATACAGAAAATGTCATCTACGTACTAGTTGTAGGGTACGCGCTGTTCTTTCAGTCCGGACAGTTTTTCTGTTCAATCATCCCCAAGGAAAAGTCAGCCAGCAGTGGGCCAAGCGGCCAGCCCATTGCGGCCCCATCTTTAGGTCAAATACTTTCCCCTTAAGCTGAATTTACACGTCTTGCGCACAAACTACCATGAGCCCCTAAGTTGCTCATCTGGCATTGCAAATTTCGTATTGTTCAAGTGGATTTAATCAACCATAAACTCGACTGTCTCTGTGAGTGACACATTCGTAAACAGCGAGCACATGGTCAACGATAGAAATGTTGTATTATTAGCATCCTGCTTTTCTACAAATTTAGTTAACTGAGACCTATCCTTAAGGTCATATGGAGCTAGTCTGTTGTGAAATGATTCCTAAAGTTCAGCTAACCATTGCAATAACATACGACAGAGCGCGCTCGTTATGTCTAAATTCAGGCGTGACGGTATGCCATTCTTGCGAACGATAGATAAGCCAGAGAGTCGTGGTAAAATTGACTCATTTGGCCGCACCTGCTCAAATAGTGACCGGCCAATCCATTCATTTTGCCTCAAATTTCCTATGTATTCAGGAATATGCTTCCCAGTCGCGTATTTCGTCTTTCTAGTTTCCATTCTTCCAAGTATGACATCATCTTTCACGATGTCGTTCATCTTGTCCAAGTACGACTTTTTATCTGACAACCCTTACTTTACTGCTTTTATCTCGTCGAAAACTGATGGTTGCTGATTGTCGTAGGATGACTGATAATGTGCTTAACTTAATGTAGTATACAGCGGAGTGAAGGTTTTTAGATTATTGTTAGTCTATGTGAAGAGGTTTACACAGATGCTGTAGAATCATGACTACTCAAGCCTCATCAGGTGGTAATAAGCCCACTCTCTTTAATACTCCACAATGATTAGTAGGGTTGATTCAGAGCCTTGAAAAATAGATTTCGTGATCCTCAACAGACTAGCCGTTGTTACAAGGTGATGTAAGTTCCCAATGGAACACATCGAAATAAAAGACGTCAAGTGTAGAAAATGTACCAAGCGACATAAAGTTGACGAAAAGTACGGTACAAGAATGCCGCAGTTGTTGAGCACCGAGTAAAAGAGGTAAGAAGAAGGGTCAACACCAACAAGTGTAAAATTGATGGTGAAAATAGTTATCTACAGAAAACCAATCCGTAGTGGATATCACCTCAACAGATCAATGCATTCTGATGCCATTTTGAAGAAAGTTCCATATCAACAGCTTTAGGCTGACGAACGGACCTACTGATATTGTTTTGTTGCGAATTACTTGTTGCCGTGACTGACAGCTATGATCACTTGCTAACTTATCTTCAATCGATGGGAAGTAACTTAAATACCAAATGTGATTTTCAGGTGTCGAAATGTAGCAATGTCGGAAAATTTCCTAAATCATTTCCGTACATTCTTTTGAAAAAAGAAATTTATATTTGCATGATGTATGCCATTTGAATAACCAAGAAAAAATGAATAGTAATGCTTTTAGTGCTGTTAACAAGAGAATTTATGGCGTTTATTGCGTCGTAACCTGTCATTTGACGATGAGTGAGTAACGTAATTTTTTCAGTAACTCATCTGACTGATCACTTATTCTAATGAGGTGAACAGTTCACTGCACACTAAGATATATTACCATACATTACTTTATGAAACACGCCTAAGCGAAAGCTTACCTACCGCTTTTGATGAGGTCGTAATTTTCGGGTGAAGTTATCCCTACAATATTGATCCACATCAATCATGTATGAGTAGGTTAAACACCGTTGTTGTTATTCTATATTTAACAAAAGTTAATACCGAATTGGAAATCTTGCCCAAGAATTGACCATTAACATGATTCAATGATTTTCACTGCCTACAAAAAGCCTGCTTATCGAAACGTTGTGTTCCTATTTCCTGTGTTTCACAATTCATCTAGTTTACTTGATTTGACTAACTAAACTGCCTGAGGAACGACAGTGGAGAACGTACGTTTTGGATAGGACATTTTGAGAATCCTTCAGTAAAAAAGAAGGAGCCCAAGCGAGCATTCACCCTACCGGTGGAACCCGGTCAGACATCTGCAGATTTACTCATTGTTTGTCAGTTTTCCTCGGTTCCTCCTGTCAGTTGGTTCTGCAAAGCCACCATGAACAGTATGCCACCTCGTAGTCATAAAATTACCTGAAAAGGAGCAAATCTTAATCTTCGAGATAAGTGTCGTTACCAGTTCAACATTAGGAATTGCACATACGTAAATTTGCAGTCAATTTCACCGTACAATTATTTTGTCACACCTCCTCTTAATCAATTTCGTTAGGGAACTCCTTAGTGGAAGTATTAATTTCACTCAACGAATTGAGTTTGTCATGTACATTAACAAACATGAATAATTTAGTGGGAATTTTCGTTTCAGTTAGGAGTGTTTTCACAAGATCACTTCAAAGTAACCTATTACAGAATTCTTATTTGTATCCATGGTCAACAGGATGTACATAGAAAACAAAAATTATAGTGTAATATTTTTTATATGAAAATCGTGAGTGAGTCGATTAGAGCTTCATCCCTTTACTCGAGAGTTGTCGGCTGAAATTCTAGCTTGACCACATTTACCCAGGGGGGAATATGAAGAGATAAATGCTCGTGGTATGTTAATTTTTGACTGAATTCTACACAGAGAGGAACCTCAAGCTCATTCGTCGTTTCCAATAAGATTGATAACAACTAGTGAATCACTGAGGGAACTCAAGTTCACACTAACTCTTTGACTTCGGATAACTCAACCACAGTGTGAATAAACCGAGACAATACTCCTGAGGTGGTTGAAACGTAGAGTATTACAACTTGCTCGTAACGCTGTGTTATTCCAAACTGTTTATCAAAACCGGGACAACCTTGATTGAATTACACTAGCTATGGTGTGTTTGGACAAGCTATCACCCGGATAGATGTCATGAAGAAGACATTCTCAGAGCTCAATCGCATGTGTACAGTTGTTTTTTCAATTATTTATTGACTGTACTCTACTTGTTGCTGATCGACTGAAGTTAGCAAAATAAGTTCGTTGGCTGAACCGTGATTGTCCATCTGGCATAATGATCCGAAATTCTTCCCACACAACTAACCTGCACAATGTGGATTCGCTCCATAGTTACTGATTTATAAAGAACAGGTGATTTATGTGACTTTTGTTTTTACGCTGTTTTTTGAAGTTGGATTAATTTATTTCGAAGTGTTATGTGACAAACTCATTGGTAACGTTACTTGCCACTGCTGCGTGTTGGAAGTGTTGGCACTAGGACAAGAGCAAGACTGTTGAAAAACTTTACCTGTTTTCTGACAAGTGTTTTACCAGATCAGCTAATTTAGAGGAGATCTGCGAGAAATCTGGGTCTCGGTTGCAGTCAAGCCATGTTTTGACTGCTTGGGAAGTTCCCCAGAGAGAGATGACCTACCGAATTACCTGCTAGACCCTATGCAAGACAGTGGAATGACTGAATAACACAGTCCAAATACGAAATTTCGGAGTTTCTATCCTTGATTCGTAGTTCATTTGATATAGCGCTTGTCAGTTGTATGCGTATTTGCTATCGCTCCTCTGAACTCGGTCAAAGCTCAGATTTTTCACCTGTCTTCGTTATTGTTTTATTGTCGTATTTCTGATTTTTCATACATGTATAAGCGAGGTGTGTGGTTTTGATAACTGTTGTCACACTCATGCTGGAACTCAACTGAATCATAGCTTTTAACAAATAAATGCATTTTGACAGTGCACGATCCAGTTGAATACGGTATACTTCATTTCTCTTTTTTGAATGAGTACTACACAAAAAATGTTGATGAGGAAGATAAGGCGAAAGTGACTACTTGTTGCGATACGTATCATCAAAGTTGGTTGAAACGGCCACGAAATTCAGCTTTCAAACGTGGTCAATTCTGGGTATGCCCTATCTTAAGGGTTATGAGGACATACGAGACACACTTCCAATCACGGATAAACTTTTTCGTGACTAACAAGATTGATTGGCTTGTAAAAATGCCAATAAACTAAAGACATCTTTCTTGCAAATAAGATATCACAGTTTATGAATAAGGCTCCATTCTGCCGCTCGAGTGCACACATTTTGGACTGTTTATCGATTCATCCATTGATGCCCACTGGTCTACGGTTCTTCTGTGTGATTGTTACTTACCCTCTTGTTTCACAGTTTTCTGCCTACTGGTTCACTGTTGATGCTTAGATTTTTAGTCTCCATTCAAACAGCTAACAAGAGTTCATTGGGGTTGAAGTAATCTTGAAAAACCGCAGACGTTCGATCGTTTTAATTCAAGTGAAGCGCACAAATTGTATCACAACGGTTATTATCTATTCGGATGTGTAATTGGCTTAACAATGGACAGCTAAAAAGTGTACCCACTGTTGAATCACTGGTTTATCATATTTGTTCTACTACAAAATGCAACTTCATTTTTGGTTTACTGTCTCTACCGAATTGTACACAATAATATGAGGTAAACGCCGTTAGCCTTTTAACAATCTCACCTTCCTTATTTAAATCTGTGTGGTTTGTCTGATGATAGGTTTACACCAATTGTAACTGAAAGATACGGAATTTATGAGAATGCTTCTCCAAACAGACGTATACGAGACATTGGCTGACTCTGTTCTTTGACACGATCATCATATAGACTGTGTTTTGAGATTACTACCTCCACGACGACTTGTTTCGTCAGAAAACGTAGGAGGTTTGTGTTATTTTCGTTCCACGGGAATAGCAACGTGAACACGGTCCAAGAAATAGATTTCTCTAGATGACCAAATTTAAAACGCCACTGATCGGCGCCATACAATTTAAGGGAACAGTTTTAACCCACCTAAGCTCCCCGACTACTCATCAGCACGCGGAAACAAAGCTCGGCTTGTTTAGAAATGTGAATAACTTGAATGAGAACTCCCAGTAGCGAGTTCTTCGACTGGGGTAACAATGAAGTTATTGCTGCTTCCCTCGACGTGCTCTGGAAAACTAAAGATTAATTCTTCGAAATTGTGATTTAGTGTTTCCACGTATGACGTCTCGGTTCTGCCTAAGGTGACATCGATAAGGCGGACGTTACCGTAGCTGCCTCTGGAGGAAGCAAACGCAGTTCAAATCCCTATTTTTCAAGGATGCGTAATATTGATTAACTCAAAAACGACCAAACTCAACCAATATATATGAAGGAGACTGACTAGACTTTCTAGCTGGACATAAAATTTACGATGGACTGTGGGAGCTATTCAATTGTGTTTCAATGAAGAATGTTAGACAGCTTGAAGTTAAAGGAAATCATAGCCAGATGCCCTGGAGCGAGACAGAACCAATAGCAGTAAACAGCTGGCTTATGAGAGACAACGTCGTTCTCAATAGTGGATGGAAAGTAACGTCTCCCAGTGTGTTTTAGTAAACAAATTAACAGTTTTTTGCGAAAATTCATTTTTTTCAAAAACGAAAATGATCGGGGTAAAATACAAACAAAAACCTAATTCAGGAAGCCTTACCAGAGTACGGAATAAAATCAATGTAACCTACTTACCCGTCAGTTCATCTGTTAACAGATGCAGACCGTCTTTTTATATGATTGAAAATACTTTTCAATCGCTCCTATGTGTGGTAGGAGATTGTCCATTATCATTCTGTAGAAAATTAAGCAGTGTAATATCATACGAACAATTCCACGAAGGCAGTAGGATTTGTTGTCAATCTTCGTTGTATCAAAACGCAGTGATAGGTTTTGTAGTATCAACGAAAAATACGGCCTCACTTATTTACTCCTCGTAGTTCAAACTTAAAAGATGCCGATATTACAAGTTCAAATTCATTAGCATTTACTGACAAGCACTGAAACATGCGGTTACTAGAAAACAGACGGTAATCAAATTCGCCTGAATTCATCAGGTTGTCAGTTGCGGCTTTTGGACAGCCTTCCCCAAGTTGACAAAGATATAATCGTTTTGAATCGCACAAACGAAGCACTTTTGTGTTTATTGTTGACATGTTTCAAGTAGTCAGATCTGTCGTATATCTTGGTGTAACCTCGTTTTAATCACAACGTAATGAATACTTTGGCCTCAGATTGGTCTGTAGCTTTCTTTCTCGCATACTCTTGTGAGTCCGTTTACTTCTTTCTTCATAGTCCTGTGTTATCCTTACAGTGTATTCATCATGCCACGAACATTGTTTCTTAATTTGAATTCAATCTGTCATTCAAACTATGTGAATCCAGTAAGCTGAATACTGCATTGTTATTTGTCAGACTGTAAGTCGATAACGGTCCGCTCACACAGAAATTCTAACTGATTCCCCCAAAGCACTCGTGAAAATTTCCCAGCTTTCTCACTGATCTCCGGTCATCTGGACTGTGGTTAGGCGATCGTCTACCCAAATTCTTTTGGCGTGTTTCCATGGAATCAGTTGTTGACTAATTTCTTGTTTGTGGCCACTTTTGTCAATAAAATACAATCCGACTGTTAGGGTGGTAATGGATTCAATTTTCTGAGCTTGAAGCACGGTTGTTTTAAGTCAAATACGTAAAGATATGTGAATAAATATTTTAAAAAAAACCGTACATCACTCACAACTGATCGAAGTTGTCGCACGCCCATAGAATTCTTAGTCAGTTCCTCTCTCAGAGATCCACAGAGGATATGTGGCTGATATTTTACGTACAGTGGTTCAATCGTGCGTAACACGGAGTCACAGTCGCAGTGGTCAACGAGGTTACCTCGTTAAAACGTGGCAAATGTACTAAACCTGGTAATGATAAAGATGTATACTACTGACAAGATCGAGAAACCACGAAATCCGGACATAGGGACACAATTCAAGAGTTGTTACCTGAAACTTCCTTGAAGTTGGGACGGCTGTGATCAATTGTGAACGATATTCAATTTATATGGACCGAAATCTCATACCAACCATCGAAAATCCAAATAATTGGATAAAAATGAAATATCATGGAAATGTTGACTTTGCTGTCTTACATTTTACGTCAGTTTATAGAGTGGAAATCGAATATAAGAAAATTGTGATAATCATTACATACCACTAGATTTGGCATGTCGCCTCTGTTCATCCAACTGAATTCACTATCATCTGATTGCTTTCGCCAATCGAAAGAAGAAGCATTATTTTCAGCTTAATTCTGTTCAATTGTTTTGTTGTTTGAAAGATTTTTCCAGTTATTAATAATGAATTGATGCGAGCAAACATTTTCAAAAATTTGAATTTTCAACTCACATCTGTTCAGTTCACCTCAATGAGAATTTCCGAGCTAATGAATGACTGCGTTCAGTGTTTTTTTCTATCAATAATGCACACTCCTTGGAAAATATTTTTCGATCCCAATCTTAAACACGGACATCACTTGTAATCGATTGCAACTTTAACATTTAGAGAGACTTTTCACCTAATCTCTCAGAAAAGAAAGACTAGACATTGGCTTTTCCAGTGTTATATGATGGAAGTTCCGTATGAAGACTTGGGAAAGTGGAGCTGAACACATGAGTAGCCCACAGATTTGGACAGTGTTCCGTCAACACCGTTAACTGAGAATATTTAATGAATTACACAGCATGACAATTCGACTGTGGCTAACGTGTGAATTTTTGAATGGTGATAAACAGGTTACCTCACAAAAACGTGAACTGCGACTCAAGTCCAAATTGTGCTCAGACTATGTACTAGTGATGGACTCCAATACGTTTGAGTCGTGAACCTGTCGCTTCTTTCACTAGCATTCTGGTGAAAAAGCTATTAGGAATGCAAAGTCTGCGCTATAAAACGAACCGTTTACAGTGCATGTCAGCTAAGTCCGGGGCAATTTATCGCTCAGCCGACTCATTCAATTCAACCATGACCACTTTCCGTCTCAAGTAAAGTAGAAAATGCGTTGCATTTAGTTAGCGGTTGTTTTGCCGAGTAAATCATAGCTTTCCATAACGACACTTCTTACAGAAGGTCAAAATACAGCAGTGAGTACTTCCTTTTGTCTTCTACAACCACTTCCAGTCCTGACAGCGACAGCCATGTTGGGACCCACAAATATCTCTATAACAACCACAGGCCACAGCCACCCGATAGTGCAATACCGATGTTTTAGTCTAGGAGTATTCTTCCACATGACCCACATCAGAGTTGCTTTCAACCGCATCAATTAGAACCCCTGTAAACAGTCCCACCCGAATAGATACCGTTGTTATGTTGAAAGGTGACTTTGTCGCGAGCCATTTGGAGCAACACGCTTCCTTAACAAGGAACTAAAGCTGAAAGGCTTAATTTTGGTAAGCCAAAGCATTACCACAAATCAGGAATGAAATTCGTTCGCTTTAGTACAGCCTAACAAAACTATTACGATGACTATACGTGACCACGTGGTCCGCGATACAAGAACAGCTGTTTGGTTTCCGCTGCATGTTTTGGGGAATAAGCCACGTTATAGCTGAAAGCAACAAGTTAACAGTATATCCAAAAGACAACTTTAAGAACGTGGTGAAAACGAAATCAAACACTTTATAATAAATCAGGAACAGTGGTCAGAACCACCACTCGAATTCGACTACGGATTTTTGTATTTAGTCTGAAAAGGTAGCTGGTCTCTTTCAAAAAGTGTGATTACACTGGAGGCTTGTTTTTGATGAAATTCACTAGTTGCCACTATACGCTACTTGATTGGAGTCTCAGCTTCGTTTCATGATCTAATGTTTGCCGCCATATCATTAATTTCCTGTTATGCAGGACTAATCCAACTCAGAAGTGCTCGATTTATGAAATATGTTTGAAGTTTCAACTTACACTCACCGCTCAGATTGTTGGATCATCCGTATGTGTAAAAAGTACATTTAAACCCTAATTTCCTCTAGTGAAGCTGTGATAGTATTTCCTACACACTTCGTATACCTGTGCTTAAATCTCATGATGTGACAAACACTTGCGTGGTTACACTAATTAGTGGTCATTCGGAGGTCTCAAGATGTTTCAGCCTACTCTGTTATACAATACACTTTTTCCACTCCCTATATTCCTCGGCAGCTATCTCCTGAAGGCATACTGTATAGTTTCGCCAAAATGCAAATATCACGAAGCAGAAGTACATGAATTTGCGAATATCGAAAAAGTGTTTACTGACAAAAAATACGAAGAAATTTTCTAAACCACTAATCACTTATGGGATGCAAAGTACCTATTCAGTGTAGACGCGAGTGTAATGTTCTGCGGCGCACTGATCCGACCTAGTTCCAGCAGATGCTGGTAGTTTTCTTGTTCTTATAGTCAGGACGAGGCTCACAATTCCGAAATTTAGATAAAACGAACAGTGAATGTCAGTAGTTGGAAACAATCGCAAAGATCCGTGATGCCGTGGGTAGTGTTTTTTGAAAAACTACATGAAAGAAGTTCACTGTCGCCCTTCATCAGCTGATAGTGTGACTTGCAAAAAGGACCGATGCCAGTTTTTTCACAGTCACCATGGAATTCGTTTGTGATAAGCGTAATGATGAGTTTTGTCGTATCTCATAGATTACAGACAAAGTAGAATGTTCTCAACGTTAGCATTTTGGTTCACAAGTGCATGTTCATATTTTCGTGCACAATTTACAAAAACCAGATTCGTTTAGATTTTTGGAAAATCCAATATATTATCTTATGCCTTACATTCCATCCCTCAGCGATATCCATCAGAGAGGTTGTTGTTTCCAAACAGGAACAAAAAACATTCAATTCACATGAAATATACATGGCTGTAACTTCGTGATTTGTACAGGCCGGAGGTGAAAGAAAACCTCAGTGAACTTTTGAATTTTGGGAAGTATGTGGAATTATCAACTAGCAGGTTCACCACAACTTTTTTAGGTGAGAAGCAATTGTCAGCTTTCATTTGTCCAGTGCTAAAAATGCCTATTACGAATGAGTTACCTAAATATAGTGATCCACCTTTCTTAGGCCCATAACAGGAAATTATCACAACTCAAGCTAGTTCAGCAGTAACCACGAATCTAACCTGTCGTTCAAGGTAATTTACTTTCAACTTCCACAGACTCTCAAAATTCATTGAAAGAAACTTAATGGGCTATGAGATACCAAAAGCCGTTAATTGGAGCACAACCTCTGTGTCATGATAACGCTGTCATCCAGTATTCCGGCAGCCTCGTCTGTCCTTTTTCAAAACGGTTCGAGTTGATCACTTTGATTACCGCCTGGGGGCGCATCCAGTCTTAAGTGGCAGAAGCGACTTAACGGCATGAAGGGATGTTTGGCTTCTAGCCACAAACTTTCAAGGGAATTGCACCTAGCACTGTAATTGTAATTTACAGAAATAAAGCCAGATTGCTGCCATGATATTTATCTGCTTCGTTTCACTTACCTACAGCTGATGCTGCCCCAGAATTCAGTCAGTAAGTATTAGGAATGTGGCTTCTATTTGTTTGAGTTTAACTGAATTCTTACTCGGCCCCCCGTTGGTCACTACGTCAGTCTGTACAAATTCTCATGATCTGAAGCGTACCATCCAGTAGTCTTAGGCAAAATTCGGAAGAGTCAGTAATGCCGTCATCAATCGATGGGACATCGATCCTGTAGTCAAGCTGAAGTTCGTGAGCAACATCTTTGATATCCGTGTTGCGGCAGAGCGTGTGTTCTCAGTCTTAAGTGATGTACCGACGATATGTGCGGTATCTAGTGTTTTTCTCAGTGGAAAACGTCTCATTCTCGGGAGGATACACGCTGTGTTGTGGAGGGTTTTGTGAGAAAACTGAAGGATTCATCCTTGGACAACTTTCATGTGTGATGCTGCAAGGTCTAGTACTAGTGAAATGATAGAAACGGCTTAGCAAAATACGGAGCAAAAGTAATCAACAAAAATGCAGAGAATGCGAGTGTAAAGAAACCATTGAAAATCTGCCTGAAATTCGTAGATAACTTTCACCCATGTTGACAGTTTAACTCAAATTTACTGATAAACCTCTAGATCGACAACAATTCTTTTTCCAGGAGCTACTGTCACCCTCATCAAAAAGAGATTTTGTTGGAATCAGACAGAATCCCGAAACAATTTTTAAAAATCTTGCCCATCAATTCTGTTTGTAGGAGTTCGATAAACTTTCTGAACTTAATGTCTATTGATTGATCGAAACCAGAACTGTTCATCTGAAATTTGGTTTCTCGAACCTGACAGGTGACTGACTTACCTATATATTTTCAAACATGTAGACTTGTCGCTCATTGATAGTATGCGGCTACTGCATTTTGTCCGTTTCTATAGATAAGATTTCCTTTATAGAATATAATAAGAGTATAATATTAGTGGCACTGTGAGGCTCACAGGTTTCTGGTAGGGACACAGTTTTTGACAATCCAAACTTTAGTTACTAATTTGTTGTTGTAGCGGATTTGTTTGGATGACGAGTAGTCGGTCGTGCCTAATGTGAGATCAATGGCGCAGTGGTCAACACGGTTGCCTCATGATTAGAATGGCCGGAGTTTAACTGCCGACGGTGGCAAGGATATGCCCTACTGACGAGCTCTAATGAGAGCAAAACTCGAGTCCAGTGCTTGTTTTCGAAAGAGGCTGGCTGGAAAGTCTATCTGAATGCGAACGCTGCGATCAAATGTGAGTGACGGTCAACTTGAAAATAAACCAAATCTCCAACTACTCATCAGCAAATAAACAAGTGAAACTTCATACGGAGCCTAATCATTCAAATTAAGGAAGGACTTCATGTTTGTGGCACCGAGAAACGTGACCAGTAAACCATCAGAAACATGGTGACTGTCCGCAAACCTGTAATTTGGACTGACTTGTTTACGGCTTTTTGTGCTGTTGAGAGTCTGGTTTCAAACAGTAAAATGTACATTAACTTAACATTCATAACAGACCACCCTAGTGACTTATGATGCCACGTGGCTTAGTAGAGAAAACGGCAAATGAAAGCTTAATACTGCTGTCTCCATTTCTTAGAACAATTATTCAGCCCGTTCTATTGTCATGCTAAATGTACATTCCACGGATATTCACAAATGACATATCACCAGTGCAGAAGGAAGACGTATGTTGCGATATGTTAACCTTTCGTTTACTCTCATTAGTCGCAAACGCAAAACGTGCAAATTATATATAACAGACATTTAGAGATAGACAGGCTATGGACACGCACACAGTCAAACCAACCTATTGTCACCACCACCACGGCAACCCTAAGCGTTGTATCAACCACTTTTGTGCATATAGCGCCGGCTGGTGAGTTCTCATCAGCGTAGCTTCATTACAGGCCAGCAGCTTCGGGTTTTGACAAAGTAACCGTGTTTTGAATGACTAAATGGGTTAATCTGGTGACCTGTTATCATCAAGTGTTTCGCAATCGATGATGCGGAGCTTCGAGCAACGGATTCAGTGGTTTGAGATTGTTGTGTCGTTCATTGTTTCAACCAGTTATTGACGTGTTCTGTCAATCGCTTGGATAGTTATCGGTCTGTTCTGCATATATAGATGTCATCGCAAATGTAAGTGAACTGAAAGACAACATGACTTTTACCAGTCTTAAACTTGTACTTGTCTCTTATGATGTCAGCATTCTCAATTTTAAAAAGAATTCAGCTTCCTCACGGAATACTGATGATACAATTAGTACAGAAGTTTTTATTCTGAGTAAAAATTTGAAACATTCTTTTCCCGTCAGAAATTTGAATAAAGAAGACAGTAGGCTGATATTGCACGATTTATGTCCGGACAAATTTCGCTGCATCTTTACGAGTGCATACTACAGACCATTTATATGTCAGTATGAGAAAGAGAACAAGATACCAGAGAAAGTCAATTGTCAGAGTGCACAATCACTGTCACTACCAAGGTAGCGACAACCCTACAAACAGTTGTTGCTGAACACACAACACGGGTTTGAACTTTCGGATTGCAATCGCTTCGGCATAACGCAGTGTTCGCCTGTGTGACGTTGAGTAGATAACGCGAAATGCCGTTGTGGGGTCACATTGGTGTTGCGTCATTAGGATATGACGCGCAATGGACGATGCAGGCTCCTTGTTTCTATGCGCGGCTGTGACATCATGTGTTCGCGTAATCTGTT
>QNGE01003195.1:39889-74112 GCA_008508345.1 Paragonimus westermani
GTCACGGAGCACATCCCGAAGTGGGTCAGGAAACAGATTACGCGAACACATGATGTCACAGCCGCGCATAGAAACAAGGAGCCTGCATCGTCCATTGCGCGTCATATCCTAATGACGCAACACCAATGTGACCCCACAACGGCATTTCGCGTTATCTACTCAACGTCACACAGGCGAACACTGCGTTATGCCGAAGCGATTGCAATCCGAAAGTTCAAACCCGTGTTGTGTGTTCAGCAACAACTGTTTGTAGGGTTGTCGCTACCTTGGTAGTGACAGTGATTGTGCACTCTGACAATTGACTTTCTCTGGTATCTTGTTCTCTTTCTCATACTGACATATAAATGGTCTGTAGTATGCACTCGTAAAGATGCAGCGAAATTTGTCCGGACATAAATCGTGCAATATCAGCCTACTCTCTTCTTTATTCTGAATATGTTAGAGGACTGCACCGTGGATATGTAAAGTAGGCTGCAGTTCCTACAGATATGGATATGTTCTTTATCCAACGCAAAGCTATGTGATAACTTTTGGAACCTTCTAATATTTTGCGCCGCATGAAATTTCACCAGCCTCCTGCTGTATGAGTGAATGCTTATTCCCTACTTAAGGTAACTAATGACGTGCCGGCCTCATTTCTTGACTTAACTTTGTTCGCCATGAATGGCATCTAATGCGTCCTTCATCTGGCAAACATATTTTAGTACATATTTCAATTAGATTCTAATACCCTTGTCAGATTGTGCGCTCCTGATCGGGTCTAATGACATATTGATTTTTTATTTTGGGAATAACAAGACTGAGTCTTGATTGGTAGGTGAATGGCTGACTTCAGTGCATCGTCCATGCAAAATTATTTATAAGTGCACAATACAGTTGAAACTTGATGACCGTGATAGACATGGGTTCCATCGTACGTATAAAACTATTTAGTTTCGTTCAGGCAGACTTTCCCTCGTCATGAAAACTACATCTGTTAAACGTAATTACAAAAGAGAAGAACGCATATCTTTTAAGGTTGAAGGTATGATTTAAAGTAGACACTGGAATCCTTTAAAATCCACTAGCTCTCTGTAATTCATCTTCTTGTGCCGCGTTTTATTTGGACTGCAGTGAATTGACTCACCAACCTGTCGCTTCGAGACAAGCAACAAATGAGGGAAGGCGGTGATAAATCAGTTCACCTAATCGTTACTCGTTAAGCAGCAATCCTTGTCGCATTCGTCAGTCGACCACCGCAGAAGTCGCACTTTTCGATGGATTAGAAGCGGAAGTGTGACAAAACTTATTCGACGGTTTTTCACAAGATCTTGAAAAGTGAAAGTGGACCATAAGAAATCTGGCAGACAACAACACGTAATGCTGTTATGTTGTCCCGATCAATTTCCTCGTTAAGACCTCCACTCTAGAATGCCCTATTCTAACAACACTTTTCTCGTAACTTTCGCTTAAACGATTGAACGGCTATTTTACAGAGCCAAGCGGTAATACGTTTTAGCGCCAAGTTGTCATTCTTTTCATATTTCAACAAGTTTGTTGTTCGATCATAGTAATATCTATGTACATGTTGAACTAGTCCCACGAGTCACTCGTGTGAGCCACATCGCAAACGTAGACAGTCTAATGAGCCTGCCATTAGATGGAACTGCTGACCACTATATATTAAAATTTCCAAAAACACGAGCCAAGTAGCACACCTGTAAGTCAAGTATGATGACATTTGGGGGAGGTAAACGTTTTGATGGACATTAAATTTATGATGAACGAACTTTGTCATTCTGTGAAATTGTTGCAATCGAACACCGCGTATTGGTCAAATCGCACGAAAATATTTGTTAGTTCCATAGACGCATCCTTTTTTCCACAACTGAAATTTGTAAGATCTGTCTCTGGGTCTCTATTCTTAGAAAGAAGTGCAATTCATTAGGTAATCAGGAAATTAATTCATAGGCTAATTTGGAACATAGAATCAACATCAGTTACGATATTTGCTTATTGCTGCTGTGGGCAATCAACTAAACGTTCTCGGTTACTTGTTGATAGTTTGTTGCTTTTGGCATACGCACAACCAACCGTGTAGATATTTTTTGAACCGTTCTACTATCTTGTTTATTTTTAATACCCAAAACGCGTAAAGATAAAAACAGCTTTCAACTTTAAAGGTTAGTCGTGAACGGCTTTCTGGCTCGAACAACAATTCATTCAGTATTCTACTTCGGCTTACCATTCAGTAAATAGCATCCGATTATTTTTGTAAGTGTGATGATACAGCTTGTTAGCAAAGCTGGGATGAGATGTTTTTGATGGAGGACGTTACATGGTATCATACTTGATTAGTGACTCGTTTACAAGCGATGTTTGTTGGACCAGCTGCCGAGTGACTGAAAGCTTCTAACCGAAGTGTTGTTCGATGAATGCAAAATAATGAACCTGGTCCTGGACTGGCAACTTTTGTGTGGTCATCGTAGGAAATCATAAATGTTCCATCAAGGGACAGGTGTGTGATTCAAAGCACAAAACCTAACAGTTGCTGAAATTGTCTTTGCACCGTGCCGAAAACGTAGCAGTCAAATAAAACACACACTTTTATGAACCACTGGTACTTGTTATTCTTTTCTTGAACAAATTCACGCGGCATACCTGCATCTGATTCAAGAAATATACGTACTTTTGCGTCCGCTCATTTCGAGTTTTGGCGTCAGGGTTTGCGTGTGGAAACTAATTTACGATTTAACATCTGATGACAGACTGCGACGGCGCATCTTTCATCCCAATGAATAATTAGCTTGGTATTTTTCGTAGGGAATATGTAAAAAAATTCTTGAAATCAAATAAACTTGAAACACGTGCCTATGCAAAATAGAGTTGCTAAGAGGTTTTACACATTAAGAAAGGCGTTTTTATTCCCCGAGTACATGAGGTAACTTATTTGCTCAATGCGACTGAGGTCAAATTAAGGATGCCAAAATGAAATATGACGATTGGTGGTTTATTTGATTCCCAGTCTGGATGGATGCACTTTCTTAGAGGTTTTCAATGTGCACTGTTAACAACGGAAATTTTTCGATATTCCACACACGACTGAAAGAAAATTGCAAATGTGATCGGGCGTTCACGTATGATGATTCGATCTTGCCTAATGCGAGGTCAACGGCGCACTGGTCATCACGGTTGCCTCATGAAGATGCTGCCGGAGTTCAAATCCCGACAGTAACAGGGAGGTGCACAGCTGACGAGACCTAATGAGAACAAAACTCGGGCCTAGTTCTTTTCAAAAGAGGTCGACTGGGAACTCTGTGAAAGCGCGACAGCTGTGAACATTTGTGGGCGACGTTCTGTTTGAATGAACAATCACTATTTGTTATATTGTGAGAGATACGCTTGGAAACGAGCCATACCTCACAACGTATACCGCATCTAATGGAAGGATGTTCGTATTAGCCATCATCTGTACATATGATCATTTTCAAAGCCTATTCCTTTGTCAGTTTTCATCTTTGAACACTTTTTGTGGTAATGCTTTTTGACAGACAATAAAGCGGGGAAAAGGTAAACCTCCAGAGCCATTCCGTCAATCGTTCAATCTATCTTTGTGCAGCACAAACCACGAAAAACTAGCATTATATGCACCATCTGTATAATCTTAAAAGATAGCAACTATTCTCGTCTCTCCGGTTTTTGAATGCTTACAGGCGATTTGAGGTCCCGATGAATTACCAGTTACCAATGCATTTAGGCTTTGTACGGTTCTTCAAGAATTTTTATGAATTCCTGAAGGAACGTACACGCGTTGAGAGGTCAGTTACTCTCAGTGGACGGAGAGGAGAAAGCGGCCGATGAAAGCTTATTATGTAGTATGATCTTTGTGGATATTTTTAAACCACTCACCTGAGCAGTTCATGTGAACTCATGCATGAAACCGTGTGAGCGTGGCGTAGACGGTGCCTTTTCACGCAGCCTACTGACCACATCAGAAATACGTGCATCAATCTCAGGTTTAATGGAATGAATTGTGTTTGGTACCACATTATAAGTGTTTCTTTAGAGAGTTCAGCACCAGGATTTTTTTGGTTTGTTCACGCTCAAACTCTTGCGGCTCCCGAGCTCCCCATCGTTGTTGCTGTTGGCTGATGAAAGAGATGGTTGGTATCTTGTTGACAGTAAGACAGAAGATTTGAAGCCACAAGGTGAGCTGGACGTTTTCAACTATTGAGCTGCAGACGACCGGCAGTTGTTTAATGTAACCAATTAGGAAACGCAACAAGTGTAGTGTTAATTACTACTGATAATCAGGGCGTGGGGCTATTCGCCAAAAGTTATCCTAAGATGATGCAAGTATGACCGCAATGAACGTCTCCCGTAGTCGCCTGCTAACCCCGTAATGTGACGGTAATCGGTGGCCAGCGTCAGTTACAGCTTCCCATAGCAGGTGCTTACTCAGTTAGTCACTGCGGACAACCAAACCATCAAACGGATAGATGGCGTTTTGTGATCGATGACTAATGCTGTAATTTAGCTGACCGCCTCTACGGCTGCCGTTGTCCCCGAATCCTTATCCCTTCCTCAGATTTGCCAGTGAAAATTCTGACTATGTCAGTTTCTCGATTTCAGAAAAAGAAAACTCAAATATACTACACGGAGAATTTAACCTAAAAAATCGATAACTTAATCTCATAAAGCTAGCCGACAAAACAGTACTGTACACTCGAATTAGTGTGATAAACCCATGTTCTTCCTTAATAACCATCGGGGAAATATTCTCTGCTTTGGGTCCTAGGGAATGTTCATGGCTATTCCGACCCCTGAAGAATAAGACTGACAACGAGCATTAAAGGCTGAGAGATTCTACTGCACAGTTATAGTCATTCCCATAGAATATCAATCGTGATCGACAAAATATAGTTCCTTAATCTCAGAAATAATATTTATTTGAAACGTTTGGTTCTCCTCTCAAATCTGAGCTTTGTATCTGTGTGTGTTAACATTTGACACTGAGTTGTCGGTATCAGATAACTCTAACCAATAGTTTCTATTTACAACACTAAAGGCAAAACAGGAAATAAGGTAGTGAAACCAATAGCTCTTTGGTGTCTAAGTAATATGTACTTTTGTCTTTGTACACATATTATTGACTTAATGTCGATTCGAGATTAGTGCGGTGACCGGTAGGCAGTGTGGCTGGTGGTAGAGAAAGCCGGAAGATTGCATGATCTGGGGCAGAGGAATTCAAATCCATAACCATATTGTGAACCCATTTCGGCAGTTTTTATTCACCATACAGTGCATGCACCTAGCGGTGCTGTCGACGAAAATTTCACCGCAGTTACACAGAAATTGACAGAAAGCAGTGCGATTTAACAACGGTAGGTAGATTACAAGTTTGGTCGATGACTACGCTTACAGCCGCAATCCAGTGGTTCGAAGCGAAGAACTGTCACCATTGAATGGTAGTTGAAGGTAAGGTTGCTTGTTCCCAGACGTGAAAAAGCTGTCAACTGCCATACGTTTCTGGTCGTGTTTACTGATGAGTCACAGCGGATACTCACTGTCCTTCACAATAGTTGGAAGCATTCGAAGTTCGTTCGCTGATAGTTCTAATGGACAAATAGATCTACCGCGCGTGAAAAATGTTCCGATCAATTCCGGTTTGTATTCATTTGTACAGAGTTTATGGATTGGGTGTACTGGTCAGTCCAGACCGGATTTCGTTACGCAGCCTTTTTTATTGACCCACCGTCCGTGTGACTGACTAGCACCCACCCGTTTCATCATCCCATCGACTGTTTTGTAGAGAGTGCGTAAAAATGAAGACGTTATTCACATAAAGTTCGTTTAAAGTTCGAAAATTCTGTAACCATTTATTCTATTGTCAGGGTGAAATTGTCAAAAATAACCGATCCTAACGAGTTCTTCATGGCTACTCTAACTGTTTGTCGATAAGGCTTATTCTAAAAACTGAGATTGTTGTTCTCCTTGCCAAGTAATTAGGCCATTTTCTGTAGGGCTTTGAAATTCGGATATGATAATCTTAATCAGGTTGCACACAAGCCATATCGTCTCTTGCAATGATACATTCGTAAACCGTGATTGAACCTGTATTGTGCACGTGACTCTGTCAGCTGGGTTGGATCTCTGAAGATCTTCGTTCAAAACTAAACGACAATATACACGTCAACTTTCTCTTCTAGTAAATTCACAGCCTGTACCAACCATCGAGCCATTTTGTATTATGTGGTTTTGTTCACACATAAATTCACCTGAGAGGAAGTTCTTTTAAGCGTACTGGGCAAATCTTACACATGTGATGTTTCTGAACCGACAAGATTCAGGGATTTACGAGCGCCTTCATGTATGGGTAACAAATCAAGCAAACCTCAAATCTAGGCATAATGTCAGTACCGTAGTTGGAAATACAACAGTGTAGGAAGAAGCCATTGGTTGAGTACGTAGTAATTCCCGTGAAAAAATGCAACAAACAAAACAGGGCTCAATTAACTAAAATAACCTTTTCTGTTTCCGTATATGATTGTCACATAAGACGAGACTTGTGAATCAGAATCAGTACATTGAACAAGCTGCTGGGTCTGTTTATCTTGAAAATAAGTCAGCTAATTTCATCACTTCGGACAAAATTCTTGAAGCGCTTGCTTTGAGAAATACGAAGAAATTTTGTTTGTATCCACAGGTTTATAATGACATATCGACGGGATTTAATACAGCGAACGAATTGTGCAACGACAATAGTAAATAACGTGGAAGCAAACAATTAATTTCTTTTCAGAGAAGATATCGCAATAGGGAGATTCGGTCGTAGGCTTGGTCAGACTCTCGGTTGTACGCTTCCAGCAGCGACTTTTGCGCTGTTGGTTCAATAAGTCAACCTTGAAAACAAACTTCCTATTATCGACCAGTCTATGCTCGTGTACTTGTCCTCCTGCTGGTGTACAGCGGAAAAGGTTCGTCACACGACTAAACCTTAGTCCAAACGGATCAGGGCGCGTCATCCAGCCCGATTTGGATCCGAGGTGGTCATATCTATCAACATCGCGATCGTAACAAATCTGCCTGATGCGCATCACCAGGTGGACTCGAGGCATACTCTCCGCGTAGTTTATAAAGGTCCAGTCGAACAAACCCCAAATGGTTAGACAGCGGATGTTAGCCACCACTGAAATGATAGGTATTCGCAAACGAACTCCAGCTTTCTGTGCACACAAACGTTTTGTTAAAGCCCTACAGTTGCCATGGCCGCGAATTGCAGCGTGTGCTCTCCTACGCACGTGAACAACCCCGCTGACTTCGAGAAATGTACACTAACTCGCATCCACACGGGCAAATGACTTCTCTCAAGGGACAATCTATCACGTGTCAAAAGTGATTAATGAAAAATACTGGGAAGCGTTTACAATTCGTTCTTCTATTCCGACCAATGAGACGATTCAAAATCCTTATTCTCATTAAAGTATCCCGTGTTATTGTATTGACGCAATAATAAGCTATCGAAATCAGGTGTTCGTCATGTTGTTTCTTCTATGGCTAAATGAGAATTTTTGTGAAATTAAATGCTTTGCAGGTGCGACTCGGTTAAGGAACCATTTGAAGTACGACCACTTTCACTGGATATCTTATTACCTCACTGTAACGTTACAAAATGCTTTCAAGGCGACCTGAGCGAAATTAACTTAGAGCAATAGTATAGTCGGTATGGTGAGCAACCATTAGTATTCAGTGTGGAGTCAATCCACATTGAAGAAAAACTGAATTCAGAAATGGTCACTGTTGCACAAGTTGTCATGCATCAACCTCTCTTATACAACGCCTCTGTTTTTATTAACAGCACACAGTAAAACACGTTCCTTTGCTAGCTGCTTCGACGTAATACGCGCAGTGTCTGTTCGGGCTTCATATGAAATCTTTATTCAGATTTAGTTAAGTTGTTTCAGCTGTATGTGCAGCGTCCTTCGATTGATTAAATCGAAAGCATCGGTCGGAAAACGTCCACATGCGAATGAGAAGGAAACATATTGTGTCGGTCGAAACGTTAATTACATCAGTAGGATGTATGCTGGAAAGCGACTCAGGAGACGGACATTATGTAATGCAGCATGCAACCGCCTGATTATTTGGGAAAATGGAAAATTGAATGGCAGCAAACAAATGTGTATCTGTGTGATGTGGGTAGACAAAAATGAAAAACGATCGAACACTCCTGGAAGTTTGGTGAACAGTACAGCATTTTGTTCTCACTCGCATGTTTGAAAAAACTGGAATGAAGAACAAACTAAATTGTGCAATATGTAACGACAGAAAGTAAACACAGTGGCCGGTCACTAAAATCTTTTGTGTATTTTTAGGAAGTAAGTGTAACATCATTTCTCTCTTGTCACAATGGCAAATATTCTACAGCATGCTAAAATATAAACATGCAATTGAACCGTACCTGTTATATCCAGTATGCCCAGTGTTTCAAAAACCTGATTCATTCTATACTTAGACCTACAGTTTTGCACTATATTTGTCTTTCTTACATGTTACATGTTTCGCGCCATAAGTGTTAATGGCTAACTCAAGCTCGAGTCTGCTTTTTATTTGGCATTACTACTCTAATTTACTTAATTCTGAACGCACTGATCACACCACAAATCACTGCTATTCACATGGGCCTGCTCTCCAGGAAAATTTACACATATAGCGTTTATGATGGCCTCTTGTGAATGTTAATCTGGTGTACTATCGGGTCTCGTGAACGGGCTAAAGTACGTTCTACGGGCAAGCTAAGATAAGTAGAATTCAGGCTCTTTACCCTCAGATACTTATTGTACTGCGTTAATACAAAGCAATCGAGTGGGTTTCCAGATTCGTGCTATAAAAGCTGTTATGGTTCAGCCACATGTGAGGATCTTCACGATCTAAAATGCTAGAATTCAACTTAAAAATGTCCATCTGATGGATCCCTTTGAACCTCTTCAGTCACCGGGCTGACATTAGGATTATTTGTCTACTTTCCTCTTGAACGGTTATAAGCTGTTGAGACGACAACTAAATTTCTGGAAACCAAAACCCAAAATTTCTCTATATCGATCGACGCCAACAACGTTTTCTCTGATAGAAAAATATTTCGAATTGTAAAATTAATTTGGAAGCATGCCACTGGTAGCAAACGTGAAACGCCTTTCTAAATTCCAAAGGTTCCATTCTTTCGATTCTATACTTTTGCATTGAAATCCTCTTAGTCTGTAAGTCTTCAGCGATAAAGGATATGTTACGACTGGGTCTAAATTTGACACCTAAATTAGGCCAGCATTTATTACTTACTACGAGTATGAAAACAACGGAACAGCTAGCATTTTCCATGCAGAGTATTTGTCTCTTCATACGCTTACTAGCACTGTCATCGATGAAGCCGAATGATGGGTCTTTAATACTAGTATGACGACAGTCGCGTAAGCAGTTTTATGGACTAAAATGATCTAAGGTGTGATCCGCGCACTCAGTGACCTCCAAGATTTGCTCTTTTCAACAACGCATATCCATAAACTGACAAGAATGTAGACGCAGTTTCTCAGCGCTTGCGAAGCAGTTAACTGTCGTATCAGCAGCGAGTATTTCCACTAGTTTTAACAGTAATAGTGGAACGTGTTAAACAAGTGAATATGGCGGGCTCTGGCTGTGTGACATAAAAATTGCAACCCTGAAGAAGGCAGTTTGCTTTTTACAGGAAAAACCAACCAGGGATTTCCGAGTAAACTGTGATAATTGCGTCGGATGCCAGACAATAAATGATTATATCACTGATCTATCGCTAGCAGTTTTGGGTACCCAAAAGTGCATCTTTCCTGAAACCGAAAAAGCAAGCACCCTGGCGTTCCTAGTGTGTCATTACGACGCAGTTCTTGTTGGACTCTGTTTCATAGAAAAATCCTGGGTGGTAAGAATGTACCGAAACAGGTTTTGTAATGACTGCTCAGACTAGGTCTCAAATTTTTTAATACTCCTTATGGATCAGCTAAGATGCTCGACCATGCAGCGTTTTTAACACAAACAAAACTGACCGGAACGTCGACAATTATTTGGTCTCGGTGTTGTTCTGCAGTTCTCGACCACGAATGCCAGTTTTCGTTAACAGTAATTTGCTTACCAATCCGCTAATTGAACTTGCTAATGGGGTTGTTCGCTTTCCCCGGGTGTAACTAGCTAATGAAGAGTGTTGTTTGAATTACTTGTTTGTTACTTTGTCATTGATTTGTTCGGGTTAGTTCTTATTTTTCTTTGCTCGTCTTTGTTCCTGATCGGCATAATGCTGACCTCATTTTGTATTGGGGTGTGTTATCTTGTAGTTAGTTGATGACACCTGTTGCCATACCCATTATGGTTGCGAAGTGTTGCGAATTGTTGCATGATTTTCCTGTGATTACCGGGTGAGTCAGAGTTCAGGCTTGTTACCGAATAAAATTCGTGAAGCACATAGCGCTTCCATAAGAATAACACCGCTGTTAATGAGCCCAGTTCGGTAGTTTAAGAATGCACAGGGAGATGATTGAAGTGTAACTTAAAATGTTCTGCAAGTATTAAATATTTATTAACTTAGGGTGCTACTTCGAAAGGCTCCACTGACTAAATGGACACAGTATTCCCCATTACCAGCTTTCAAACACCAAAGACGACAGAATTTGCTTGACTGACGGGATTAATTCTCAAGACTCAGTCTGAACCAAACACTTCATCGTGACCAGCGGTTATCAATCGGAGTGACAACCACTGAAAGTGACAATCTTCTGTCAAAAGTCTTATTTCTGTTATCTACCTGGTGACTGATACTGTGGATCCCATCCTGGATGTTTTAGTCGATCAAGGTTGAATATAATGCTCACCGTTGATTAGTTGCTCAAATCCGTAAAATTTCTGAACCAGGCAGAATCTTGTAACAAAGATTTCAATCCTGCAATTCCTGTGCATCAGAAACAATTAATCTCGATATGTGTACGACCTTCCACGAAGACGTTGAGCAATGCGTGGCGATAAACCAATGATTCCAAATATTCAAAACAATATCGAATCGTAATGCCACGGTACTATTGAACAAATTATCAAAGTGAATATTCAGACAACCTCAACAGTTTCGATCGACGGATCGTTTCCGGGGAATGGGTTACAATTTGCTGCTGAACGGGCTAAATATGAACTATAATCACATAATAAGGCATTCATACCCAAAAGTGCTCTTCCGAGCAGTCAACAGGATCAAAACAATGGGGATGAGCCGAGCTCCAATAAAGGGGGTGCACGCACCACTCAAGTAAAGTACAATGACCGACAACTGGCTATTCGCACAACCATCAAACTGACGTGACAAAACAAAATCGTCTAGGTCAAGGTCCAATTGACGTCCAGAAACAGGGGAGGTTGAGTGCAGAGAGGTGAATATTTAAGAGAATTGGGTTTGGTCGGATTTTCACATGACAGTAGTTCAAAAATTTGATACATATGTAATTTGAAACACTGAGTTCCCTTCAATAACTTCATCAGCGTAACTGTTGACTGATCATTTAACGTTTACCTCCATAGTTGTTCGGCTGGTGTCCATATTCTAAAACGAATGACCCTAACCGGAAGCTTTGTGTATTCGTATATTTTTGGAGATGGATTAGTTAACCGATCAATCAAAACAAGCAACTATACTGGTAAGATTCAACCAATCATAAACTTTTCTTAATTGCAGCATAAAACACTTGTGCACGTCACCTCCGGAATCCCCAAATTAATCTTGATTGAAGGTTCCCAGGCTACATATCAAACAACATTCATGGTCTCAGTTACTTACTGGTCCTTGTGACACATCTTACACTCCTCACTTCTGAAATGCTGTTACAGGAGTTCACTGGTTCAACCTTGTATTTGTTATAGCAAACAGGGCGCTTGAGATTGTGGTCTACTTCGCTGAACTGGGACTGCAATCTCATCTACTGATAACATTGTTGGCGAAGTATCTAGAGGACTAACAGGATCGCTTGGCATATCTCAAATGCTCGTCACTTTTGACATTAGAGAAACACCCGACATTCCGATAACGGTAGGGTTCATGTTGTCCATGTGCCTTCAATCTCACTTTAAGTACCATAAATCCTGTCCATTCGGGTAAAGAATTCACACGATCTTCCCGATTACCGTTGCGTTCACTTGGTAACGCTTACCAAGTGGTAAGACTGTCTGTGTAACACGGTTATTCTTCGGATTGTGTTTGGGAAACTCCCAGGTTTGCAACTAAAAACTGAAATAACGAAAAAGTACGATTTAGAATGGTTTATCAGCTTACTCCAATAGGCCTGTATCTATCCGCTGTATTTAACTCAGTGCCTTGTTCATTATGACTGTTAACGGTTGAAAGTAACTGCAACTTAGCTAGGCGGTGTGAAGGATATGAGTTATAATACCTCTGTCACCCACTGTTTAAGTTTAGTAAGGACAGACTGTGAAGTTGGGGACTATGCGTTTACTCCTGATGCTGGCTGAGGACACCTGAGGATTGTGCACTGTTGCATACAGTAGGTCGCTTGCACCAATAAGATTGTTCGTTGGGTCTTCATATTCATTACTGTCTTCTATTCGTGCTCGTTGGTTAATTGGTCGTTTCGTCCAGAACCAACGATATTTACTACTACAGCTCCTAAGGCTGAAAATATCCGCCGTACCTGGTTTCACTCTCGCTGATGTAACTACGCTTTAGTGTAAACACTCTAAAATAACAATTTGAAACATTCTTTTCCCGTCAAAAATTTGAATAAAGAAGACAGTAGGCTGATGTCGCACGATTTATGTCCGGACAAATTTCGCTTCATCTTGACGAGTGCATACTACAGACCATTTATATATCAGCATGAGAAAGAGAACAAGATACCAGAGAAAGCCAATTGTCAGAGTGGTGGTGACAGTGATTGTGCACTTTGACACTTGGCTTTCTCTGGTATCTTGTTCTCTTTCTCATGCTGATATATAAATGGTCTGTAGTATGCACTCGTCAAGATGAAGCGAAATTTGTCCGGACATAAATCGTGCGACATCAGCCTACTGTCTTCTCTACTCTAAAATAAGTTTCACGAGGTCTGAAGACGTGAATTTTTTTAATTCTTCATCTACGGCTTCCTTTAGGACCAACCCCCTAATTTGTCTGTTTTCAGTTCTGTTTAAACATTTCCGAAGAGTACCTAGAGATTCGAATTGAAATTATCTGCGTTTCAATTCAAGCTCATAGTAACCACCTTGGTGTGGGTTCTAGAAGGTTTGCTACTTGCGCTCCACTGATGGGGTGACCAACATTCACTCAGTTACTAACTTGCGCCTCCGGTTTCCTCAGGAATTAGGACTTGATTCAACCAGGGTATTTTTAGCTAGCCTTAATAACTTAAGAATACACTAAAGACGTAATATCCAGACTGTGTTTTCCTTATCATTCATCTGGCTATTTGTTTTTTTCACTTGTTCGATTATGCAATACCCCTACTAGAATGACCGCCATATGAGACAGGATAACCGGTTGACTGCCTACTGTGTGCAGTCTACACAAACGCTAACGATATATACCTGAACATTCTTGAATGAGCCGCATATTTTCTGAAAGTAACACAGTCTATTTCTGATGGCGTTTGATTCAACGTAAAGTTGTCATTTGCCATGAAACGGTTACTTTCAAGTAGCTGAGCAATATTTTGAGCACCTGCTGGTTGAACATGTGGTTGAATAAATATTGTTTTGTATGGTTTGAGAAATCGTACACACACTTCCTCATTAGTTTTTCCACCTTGAACGCAAGTATTCGGTGGCACACATTTACTTGCTTCCAATTTGGCTTATTCGTTGCTCACAGTCTTCTTACGATAGAGGGCGTCATGTCAAGCTAACGTTCCAATACTATTCAAGTGAGCATATTCCATTTTCTACATTTGCTAAGCATTTTCGGCTCAATTGATGCAGTACGACTCGATTGTGAACAAAATTGTTCCGCTGTGGTTTAATCGTCACCGAGTCTGTAATCGGTGGTAGTATCCGCAGTGTACGACACTGTGGCACGTGTACAGCTATAACCTGAAGTGGACGGTCCACAGGCAGTCGCGTTCAGGTTAACTGAGGTGGAGGTAATCGGAGCCAGCCGGGCACAATGAGTAACACTTTCAGACTCACAGTGTAAGGCTGGAAAAGGACTGAACACGGTACGAATACAGAGTAGGTATGCGGAAGTCTAGAGCGCATGTGTATCATGAATAAGTCCTTAACGTTGAGGTGACTCAAAACGTTGTTCAGATATGGTTCAAATTGTTTTGGCTTGATACCATGGACGTGGTGGGTCACGAAATAGACAGTAATGCAAATAAAATTGTGGCTTTCGTGAAGGATCTGAAAGAGGTGCTTATAATTATAGCAAGTTCAAGGAGTGTTTTGCGTTGAGAAAGCGTTAGTTACAGAAAACGGTAAAACGGCCTTTGTATGCCACTTTATTTCTCGCGGGGCTTGTACCTCTTCCTTAAACTTCGACACTGTAGTGGACCGGTTTTCATGTAGGTGAGTGGTTGTAGAAGAATGGACTATACTTGATGGGTCATCTTACGGGGGATCCTGTATTAAGGGTTCAACTGAGTGTATGATCAGGTCGTAGGACATTTAGGTCGGTTAACACAGTGTGGTTTTCTATCCTCATTCTCGCCGTGGAATTTTTTGATAAGCAATATACAGCATCCATGCTATGTTCAGCTTCAGTATCCAGAGCATAGGTGAGTGACAGAAAAAACGGGCGGACCATCGTGGCAAGTACCGGTGGAAACTGATCATGGGATGATTCAAGCTTAACAACATTTTTGTTCATAAACGACTTTGATAATTCGGAAACTTGTGAGACTTTGGCTATTAGCAAACAGCTTTGGTTTACTGAGGGTAGAGCTAAGCAGATATAGGATGACATATCAAGCCAAAAAATTGATTTTTTTCTCAAATAATCTGAGAAGTACATCAGTGGCACATTACTCCAAAAGTACCACGATTTACGACCTCATACGACAGTCTTGGGAGAAGAAACACTATTGAGACTAGAGACATGCGTTCAGATAAATCAGCAGGAGCTTGAATAAGGTGAACAGCACTGCGAATGATGCACGCTTACTTCACACGCGCAATAAGTAAACACCCGACAGCATGAACCACCAACAAATTTGGGTAAGGTCAACCGGTGTTATTTCAGTTACTGGTTTTAGATTTGATCGATGGCGATTGATATGAAATTTCTACCCTCTTAGCAATTCAACGTTAGAAAAGGAATTAACGAACTGACGACAAATGATAAGGTAAAACGAAACCTAATGGAGATCGACTTAATCCCATTTATTTAAAATAGCAACTCATTACAGGAGTTCATCGTTCTATTGGTTTTCTTATCACGATTTATCCTGTTGTACTCATTTTTTGTACTTAACTAACATTTTAGCTGCCATCTAATCGACTTTCACTTGGATGTTGATTGCCTGAATAACACATTAACAGCAACGCATTATCGTATCCGTGTGGGATATATAGAAATACTTAACAATATGCTTTCGCGTTTGGATAGCCCATCTGGCGCCGTACAATGATGACAATATTTGATTAGGAGCTAGTCAGTCGGATGATAAGAACCGGAGTAATCCGAATATCATGTCAGAATCTTCATCTGTCTGACAAACATCTGATACTATGACGAGGGGTAGTTAAAAGGAATGAGTACAAAGTGAGTGTGATGACATAAATGAAAGATGACGTCGTACTGACGACAAAAGTGTTCATGTCAGCATGCGAAAGAGACATAGGGACCACAAAGGCAGACAGTTTGAGTTTGTCAACAAATTTTGCGGCCACGGCTGGAAAAGCACACATAACCCTGAACCTTTTGGGAAGAATTTGTGGGACCTCCCACCCAGAAGTTTTTCTTACTGTGTTCGCCTCTATAACCTACCCACACCTGGGAACAAGCACACAGGCCTTTCTTCCTTATGTTAAGAAAGGTGTGGCACTAGTTGAAGGTGTCCATAGACAAGTCACTGGAAGAACTATGAGGCTCAGAAAAACCCCTTCTTGGAAAGACTAAATTTCAAACATCTCAGATGAGGACTAGTTTTTGCATATGAATTACTTCACATTTCCTTGACACCTCTCCGCTCACTAATTAAGGATGAACGTTTGAAAGGTCAGTCGCTGAAATTAACAGGTTACTTTGTAGACAGAACTGCTTCAGGGTTGGGATCTGTTCACAGAACGGTCACGGCCGAATCGGTCGAAAGCTTTAACATATTACCCAATCGACATATAGGAGAAAACCGACACCACCAATTTTCTAGCTGTTATACTAACTCAGGCTCACATATAATTAGCTGCGTACTTCTGAATGGGTGTTGTTCCGATGTGTTTCAGTGTTTGTTGCTGGAATGTTTGGAGTCAGCAGCTTCACTGAATATGCCCTTTATTTAGTTCCATTTGTTTTCGCTTTATACCTATAATGCATTCAGCACAATTTTTCACCGAACAACACAGAAGCAGGAATACACCAGCAAAGACCTTCATCTCTCCTGTAACAGCTTATAAACCTATGAATCTGTTTTCACAGGGTGGTCTTCTTCTTGCATCTGACCATTCTTGGTTAACAGAATAAAATCACCCTCGCGTCAGTGAAACAATCTTGACAACCTTCTCCGTCTTAAGTTGGTCACCGAACGTATTCAGATTTACAAAGCGTGCTTGTCCAAGTGTCAGTTTCCTCGCGAGTTTGTCAGAAAACTCTGATCATGTAAGCTGCAGCCAAACAACTCTAACCTAAGGCGGATTACTAAATCCCATCTGGAAATGTGTCAGCAAAGTTGGAATCGCTCGAGGAGATGCACATAAAGCTATGGCCTACTGTGGATAACCTATCAATCGTGTGTCGAATCAAGTATATGGATTTTTTGTATTACAGAACTATGACGTACGAAAGCGAATGTAACAAAGTCGCTTGATGAGTCCTTTTGTCCCGTTACGAATACGTCACCATTTCCTGAAGAACTGGATATGTATGTAACCAATCTATCATCAGAAACGCTTTCGCGCACTCAAATGGATTGAAGTTTGCTATACCACCAAAGAAAATTGAAGAACTCGGGTTACATGCTCACTTTGAAAATCCCTACAACCAACTTCAACAACATTCACCAACGTCTGAGGAGAATCAAAATTGGTTGAAAGCAATTCTAGTAGATGTCGCCTACCAACATTAGAATTACAGACAAAAGCGTCACAACTTACTAACACCGGCACACTTCCAAAGCCTGAGAGAAATAAGACAAAATGAGAACTTTATGGTGTTAAGTCCGGACAAAGGCTCAGGGGTTGTGTTGATGGATAAAGCGGAGTACGTGGACAAAACGTTTGAAATTCTTAATGACACTCAGAAGTTTCTCCCGGATGATAATCCTGATGACGTACAAGAAGTAGAAAAAAAGTAATCTGCCGCAGGCTGGAAGGGTTGGTGATAAATGGCGTCATGTCTGTTGATCAATGCAGGCTGATGAAGCCAGCCGGCACACGCACACCGCATATGTGCGGACTGCCCAAATCCCACAAGCCCCGATTTCCCACTTCGACCTATTATGTCCATGTATAACGCAGCGCAGCATAAATTAGCCCGTTGGCTAGCTGATTTGCTGGAACCAGTCAGAAAACAGTACATTGAGTACAGTCTGAAGGACAGTTTTGAACTTGTTAACTGTATAGATGGTTTAAATGTCCGAGATAAACTGATGTGTTCATTTGACGTGACATCCCTGTTTACTAGCATTCCGCTACATGAAACAGTTGATAGCATTTGCGAATTCATTGTAAGCAGCAGTGCTCCTTCTCCCATCCCGATGGTCGAACTAAAATCTTTATTACTCCTTTGCACACATAATGTAAGGTTCAACTTTTAAACTTATAATTTCCGACAAGTGGATGGGGTTGCAATGGGCAGTCCGTTGGGTTCACTTCTAGCGGATTTCTTCATGGCCAAAGTAGAATCCACACTATGCGAAAGTCTGTCAAAACCAGTGCTGTTCAGACGCTGCGTAGATGATATTCTAGCCATCTTTGACAGCTCCAGTGAATCAAATACGTTATTCTTTAAGTTGAACCAGGCTCACCCGAACCTAAAACTGACAGGAGAGAACGTAGCGAATGACTGCCTTCCGTACCTAGACATTCTAGTCACTCGAAGACAAGATGGCACAGTAGATAGATCAGTCTAAAGGAAACCTACCTGGACTGGAAAGTGCATGCATTTCGTAAGATTCTGTCCGGTGCAGCATAAGAGAAGTCTAGTCAGGACGCTTTCCCATAGAGCACGGAGGATTTGCACTGAAGACAACCTACAGCTAGAGTTAGGCTTACTGACAGATACTCTGCAGGTCAATGGGTACCCTCTGGGATTTATTAAAAAGTACAGCAAAGCCGTCATTCCAACTGTAGAAGTGACGACGGTACCGAAGAGGAAGGTGTATTTAGAACTCTCGTTTCTAAGGGGCAGCTGGTCAACAATGACGAGGAAGCGTCTAACAGCGGCTGTATCCGGGACTTATAACGCTGCAACCTGTGTGTAATGCAACGAACTAGAACTTTACCAGTCGCCCCGGTTACGAACAAACAGTGTACGTCTGTCAGATCTCATTGTTTATACAAATACATAGGGAGGACAAACCGACAACTAGCTGCTCGTATCATGGAGCATGTATCCAAATTGTTGGAGACGCAATTTGAAACGCCAGGAGCCTGTATAGATGCCGATGGACGACAGCCCGCATCTTTAGTCGCAAGGCACATGATACAAACAGGATACAGTCAAAGTTTCCGACGCGTTCTCTGTGATCTTTCGGAGCAACCGGAAAAGCATACTCCAGTTTGCTGAGGCTCTAGCCATTAAACGTCACAGTCCTCTCCTGTGTGTTCAAAAACAATTCGTGTTAACACTGCGGCTGTCCTGGTAGTCAGCAGTACCGCAATTGTGATTTTCATTTTTGGTGTCTGTCTGTTTAATCCCTTAAGTCATGACTTCAGCTCTGTGAAATCTTGACTCGTTTAAAATTTGTTATATGTCCATGTGTGATCAGAATATACGAGTGTTACTCCGGAGAACATCACATGAATTGCGTCTTCTCATTGTTTTATTCAAACACTAGACTGTTTAACTCACATGAGGTTTGATTTTTAATAAGATCATGGAGATACCGACCAAGAATAGACTGAGTCGGTCACGTAGTTTGTGTAGCAATGTGACGACATCGTTTTGGACAGCAAATTTTACACTCAGCGTATGCACTTCCGTTGCGCCTGTTAAGTTCCACAGAGTGCAACAAGAGAACAGTGGTATTTTCTAACGGATGGATTGAACAAATATCCTGTATTTAATAACTGCACTTACACCTTCGTGAATTGCATCTGGTTGCAAAATGTCCCTCGGAGTATAGTTTGTCTTAAACTATTTTTTTGGTATACTCAGTCGTATTTGAGCTTCTTAAGCCCAGTATTGTGAAATTGTAGTGATCGAACTCAGAAACACGGTATATGGAATGTTGTGTATATTCACGTCCTAAGAACTTCTCTATGCCCAGGATATACTGTGCACGAAGATCGGGTACTGAATAAAGTCGAATATGCAAATGCCCGCCGACAGAGTTAAAATAAATTTCTTGGATATTTGGCTGTCATCAATTCGTCCACTCACTACAAAATGTCAAGTGGATCAGTTTCAAGTTGGCCATGATAGACGACCAACGCCTCTATATTTACTGTGTTTCGTTTTGGCCCATTCAGTTCAAGTTTCACAAGCAAATTTACATACATTCATTTTCTGAACTGATTTCAAGGTGACGCGGTTGATGAATTGCATCCTTTTGACAGAGCGGCTTATGAAACATCTAGGGTAAATGTCACTATTCCGAACGGCTAAGAGTGTCATAATTAGAATGGATTAAGGAGATGACCTCGATTAGGGGTGTATGCAAGTTGACCGCAGTTAGACAAACAGGGTTTGCAATTAGAATCACGATTAAATATAATATCGTTCTGCATACAACACAAAGTTTAGGGAGTAGTTTTGATGAACAGAGAAATTACGTCTTGTTATAAACCACAGCCAGTGTCACTCGAATAGAAACGCGTTCACTAGATTCGAGGAACTCTCAGTTTTGTTGGGCAAACAGTGTAGAAAACGAAGCATTTTTTGACACACATCTCAGTTTATATTGATAGCTGATAAAATTATGTGCCACATACTAGTTAGACTGCACACTTTAAATGGAGAAACTTCTGTTTCCATAGTTGACAAGGGGGGAAAATCCTGCTCATCCAGTTACACTTGTAGCGTTTAGACAACCTTTAAAATATCTAATCTTGGACGTTTTTACCGGCATTATTCATACTGTGTGTCTATCCATTCCGTTGACATAACATTAAGACCAGGAATACTTGTGAACATGAAGTGGACTAGCGAACTGAATATTATTCAGTAAAATTACACGTGACTGGTATACTTCTGTTAGCTTATCACTGTTGTTCCTGGAATGAAACATAAGGGGGGGAGGTTCACTAGCTAGTGTACTTCAGACATATCAAGCTAATCGTGTCAGTTGTTAGTAAAATGGTCACCACACAGCTTTAAACCTATCAGACGGGTCCCTTGATAGCACAGATTTTTAATTTCCTTGAATCGGTTGGTGCACTGGATAAATTTAGCTTAATTGGACCAAAACTTCTGGCTTTCGAAATACCGTCTTCGTTCACGACTGTTTTACTGAATAAAATGATAGAATGATTATGTTGTCCTATTGTGGCTGACAGCTCAAACGTCTGTATGTCCCCAATATGCTTGAACAGGTGGGGTAAACCTAAATTCGTGGCTTACGGTTTGGATTCAATTAAGTAATGTGCCATCAGATGGATGTCGTAGCAATGGCATCCGCATTTAGAAAGTTGTATGTGAAAATCGTCAAAATGAAGAGTGAAAAAAGACTGACCGAAAGCAATCCTTGATGACTATTAAGGTTATAAGCCACATATGAAAGAGATCCAACGTGTTGCTGAAGAACACGTTCATCTACTGAGTCTGTCCTCATTAATGCAAGGTTTACCCGAAAACTTGAACTCATCAGTCATCAAGGTCTGAACATATCCATTTGGTATCTTTCTGATAAATTGGTTCACTGATAAATTAGAATCAAGGAAATATACAACGACCAGTATATCCTTTTTAGCAGCTTTGTCCAACTGACATAAGGACGAGAATTAATAAATTGTTTGACTAATACAGTAAAGAGAATATTCACACTTTTTACTATCCTTTCGAAACAAGTTGTTTCCGCAAATGTGCAGTGTAGTGAAGGGAAAGACAAGGTGCCGCTTCTAGAAAAAAGGCAATGAATGTTGATTTGCCACTTGAATGTGATGTGGCTGCTGAATCAACTAGCGTTGTTAATAAAACCTTCCGTGTTGTCGAACCAAACCTTTTTGACTGCGCTCTAATTCCGTTGTTAAAAATAAGGTATCTGATTCTGTCGCTTCCTTCTGTGTATATTCACTTGTTTGTTGTGGTGACGCGTTATCTGCACCGCACGACCATCGCTTATCTGAATGGAATCGTGAACAGCATTCAGCCTGGATCATTAGTGCAGGTGTGATTCATCCTGTTAATTTTAATCATGTCATTAACCCAACCGTTTCTTTCCGCTTTAGTTACGTAGTAGGGGATAATCAGTGGACAGCTGGGGTGTGGTGAATTTTGACCACGATTGAGACGATTTTAGCTCAGTTAAGCACTTCGATTTTTGCTCCTGAGATAGTGCTGTCAGGCCCTGAGGTTGCCAGGGCCTATCACCTTCATCATTACCGATCAACCTTCCGTGGTCCCGGTTCCGTCATCCTTAAGACGTGACTGCATCGGAGCGTGGTCCCTATCAGTACTGATGATGTGTGTGACCTCAGTCGACTAGTTACCAGTTTTGTTCGTTCCTCAACGACAATGATTTTCTACAAATGCCTTATTCACGTAGCTTGGTGATGAATAACCAAAAGCGAGCTTGCTCACTACGTTGTTTTGGATAATCACTTAGGGGGTGTACAGCCAGGTGAAGCATGCCAGGGCCGCATTGTCGTGCACAGCCTTTACCGAATATCGTAGACAAGATAAACACGTTGAAGTAATATTTTGAGTTCATTTCAGTGTGGAGCCATTCATGAGCAAGTTGTTTAATTTGACGAAAATTATGGTTGAGTCAATATGGCCGAATTCTGGCTAACTGTGACACCATAGCTGTTATGTCGATCAGTACATACGTACATACAGACGTAAGCAATCTCATAACAGCGTTCCGGACGAACGGATTTCAGGTTGGTGAAACGCAACAGCTTCAAATCACCCTCAAAATTGTTTGAGATGAAATGTATATTTACTTTAATATATTAGCAATTGGAGCAGTGGATTCCCAATGGTGTCCTTCTTTGCATATGGATTTTATGTTAACACGTGGAGAACAACTGCACCAAAGTAACTGTATATCTTAGTTGTTTGTCGTCGTTGAACATCGGTGAACTAAAACAAACACAATCTCTAGTGATAACCTTTTTTACCAAACGACAAGCGAGTAAATTGCAGCCGAAGAAAAGTGTCTTTCCGGAGGTCTACAGACAACTTTAAAATAGCTTCGAACAAACAACACATTGATATTCAGGGCTCTCAACAAACGTTCAGTAAGGAAAACCACCGGAAGGTTGATCACAAAACATTTTCTGTCGAACGCGGAAAGCTCCAGACGACATGCATTTGGTCGTATGGACAGATTGTTGTCCATCTCCAAATAAACTTGATTTAATTTAACTCAGCAGACGGAACATGCCACTTTATGTAAGTTGCTCATTATTCAGAATCGCCTAAGACCTTTCCTTTCACGTGGACTGCCCAGCTAGCTTCTTTGATAACGGGGCACTAGGCTCAGATTTAATTCTTGCCTGAGTACTCTGTTAATTCATATTTCAATCGTTTGCAGGAATTCTTTTATGGTTTATCTTCTAGTAAGACAAATTTGTTGACCGCAGCATTTTAACTCAAAACTACATAAATTGTAGCTCATTTACAGGATTCCGGCTGAATTGGGACCTCTGAAGGCGATGATTTCATGATTATGACAAGCGGGTAAAGTCGCAGTCAAGGGCAGGTTTATTACTGAACAGTGTTATAACCAGTGGTACTAGGAATAACACGACTTATGTATGATACACTGTTAATGACAACTTTCACCTTCTTACTAAGCTTCCTCTGTGAGAGATCGAGCATTCTGCGCATTACGTACAAGCAATTTTAAACCGACATTTAGGTATGCTAATCCGATCCTATCTATTGTGAAGATATCAACTCGGTTGTTTACACGGTTGCTTCAACTGAACGTGAAATAGGTTCAACTCCTGGACACAAAATCATTCTACCGATGAGCTCTAACAAAGGCGGACCTAGAATACAGCGCTCCTCTTTCTCAAAGTTGTGAATAAAAATCTCGAGTTCAGAAATTGCGTACAGATATGAGTTGCGCTCAACTTATTCTAAACGACTACCTGACTAATTTTCACTTGTAAGTTGAAACATGAAGATGTATGTTGAGCGGCACCCGTAATTCGTTCAATCTCCACAAATACTTAATAAAAACGGTCGAATAAATGTTTCACATGACAAGGAAGGTATACATTTGAACAGCTAGAATGCTACACGTCAGCAATACGGTTTCATGGTTCATAGTTAGTTGTGGTGGATTCCAGCGTGAACTGCTCCAGAAATACAGCTTGGGCAGTCGACCCCCAGGATCATTTGGTGGATTTCATGAAGCAATGAGTTAGACGGGTAAGTGAACACAAATGTATAGTTTCTGTGTCTTAGGCTTGACCTAGTAGGTCAGCTGGTTTGGCACTTGTCACGTCCATGCATACCGGTTCTGTCGCTGGTTCGAACCCAACCGAAATTGAAATTCTTCAAAGTCGGTTGTTTTTATAGATGCTGTGAGTCAGAAATTCACTACTGTATGCAGTGTGAGTTAGTATATTTCACAACCACAAGGCCAGTCTTCAATGTTCGATCATTGTTTGATCACTGACAACCAAAGAGATCAAGTCTGAGTTACGTAAATATAAGTTAAATGAACGGATCCCGCTCACTAGATGATCGATCACCTGGATACACTTCTCACCTAGGCATACTGGGTTGCGCTATATTTCGTCAGCCGAAATGTCGACATTCTTAGAAAAGGTTTCCTCCTTCATTAGGACTTAGATAAGTGGGACTCAGTGCATCAAGTTGCCGTGGATTTTCTTCTCACGGATTTGATGACATTTTAGGAATTTGCCATAAATGCAACTACTGCTGGCTACTTACACTTTTATCCTATCATGTACGGATATTGTCGGTCTCGGTTTGCAAAATCTATCTTACGAATAAGTTCTAGATAATGATACTGACGGTGAAGTGTGTTCTCTTCTAACCAACAGTCTGTTGATCATGAGTGAAAGAGATGTACATGCCTGACAATATTTTACTACAGGTGCTAAGTAGATGTTGCTAACAAGATGGCTGTTGCCAACTACCTAAAACACAATAAACACTCTTCTGTTTTCCTACTAATATCTACCGGATCTTCGTAGGAATGTGTGAAGCAGAGGCGGAAGATACCATTCACACCATTCAGTTAACAACGAAATTTCCAACTGGTGTACATAGTTTCTAACCTGCCAAAACTGAGACTTTCAATGGAACTCCGAGTACTGGTGACCGTTTGGTAATGCAGAGTAGCTTGAACTATTTGCCATTTTGTCCAATTTCTATCAACAATCCACTCACTTTTCCAAGAGAACTTAAACTCGATGCACATATTATGTGACATATGTCTATAACACAGTTACCACTGTAAAGTTTTAAATTTGGGGTTTCTGGTTGTAAAGAAATGTCGATTGTGTTGGCTGTTTCAATCAGTGACAAGGGCCATTCCAGCACACGTTGTTTCTCCGGTATATACCATAAGAGGAACGTTTAATCTCTCAAGCCGAAAGATTTGAGAAAGTATGTACTACGTGACCAACGCAGTCGATAACGTTCAAAGACGTCGATTTTCACTCTCCTACTATATTGAACGTAAGTGGCATATTTGCAGTACAGAAAAGAGGAATGTTTAAAGCCTATGCTCAAATCTAGACAACGAAAAAAGACACTTCAAAACAACTCGAATCTGGTTGTCTCTAGTGGTACTAGCGAGGAGCTAACTATCCAGGAACAAGCGATAAATGTAAAAAACTACGTGAACCTCTGTGAGAATTTTTCAACTTATTTTCCTTTCAGTTTCCACATATTCCTACCGGGCACTGAGGAGATAATCCGAGAATTTGTCGTACTCAGACATCGTCTGACCACGTCTGTATTGAGATGCCGCCTACCACTTGGACGGCGGGTGAGCTCAGGTTAAAGAGCATGTATTGAGGGTGGAGTGTGTGACCAGAAACGAGGTTATGAGTTTTGTGAATCTATTGGATTCCGTTTTCCCCGAATGGAAGGTGTGGAAGCATGGTGAAAGCGATGCTGACCTACTCTGGATGACGAAAACATAGTGCTGACCATAACAATTTTTATTGACTAAAAATTATTTGTTTCGTTTACATTTACAAGCAAATTAGACCTCCAGCCCACATAGCTATGATGTTATCCGGTCTCTCAATGTTGCAGTTGCTATTAGTAACAGCGTCTGTGCTTCCCGGTTAGGAAAGCTTCTGAGTGCATTTCAAAAACAACAAAACGCTTGGCAAATACGTTTCTTCAAAACGAGTTGATCCAACAAGGAAACGGTGATGGAATTAGCGAAATGCTCATCTAAGAACAACCAAATTCACCCATGCCAGTAATGATCTACAAGCTCACATCAGTTAGCTCTATTAGCTAGTGGCTTTAACCGTACAGATAGTCATAATTAGAGCAAAGGATTAAGCTGAATCCCCTTTCGTGGTGACTGCTCTATCCAAGCGTTACTCGCATGCGATTGCGGGTAAACACTAAATTGTTACTGAATTAAATTATAACTGCCGTTAAAAGCTATGCGATGAAACACTGGCAGTTGCCGAATGATAATCCCGTTCATTTTTGGAAATTTTCATACGTTTGTTATTTGTTCAGATTTATCTCTAACGATGTGTAAAATTGTCAGATACCACAGCAAACAACATCTCCTAACGTTATATCACCAGGACGCGCAATTTTCAGAAGCCAAATATACAGCCGTCCAATAAGTATGCCATAAAATATTCCGCTTGATTGGTCACATTGAGCCAATTGTCAGATTGCACTGCCATTTCAGGAATTGCATTCGATTTATTGCACAACGGGCTTAAATTTGGTTAAATAGGTTGTGTTTTAGTAAATACTGTATTCATAAACTTTCTGAAATTCTAACATTTGATGTAAACGTTCAAGAACACTCCTCGTCAGGTACACCTCCCAGTCGGGCGAGCAAGAATTTTTATCGAAATTTTTTCAAACACTTAGGAGTGTGAAAGCCAGAGAAGATGTAAAGTTAGGACAATCAATCTTACCTGCAATACAAACTATTCAGTGTATGTTCAATTAATGAGGTTCGCTTCCTGATAAATATATGGATATCACATCTAGCAAGCCTGCTTGCAGTCACTCACAGAGCCTTGGCTTTCATACTAGTTTATACATTTGCCAGCTATTGTCGCAAACAGGGATGTGGTTCAAGTTTTCTCGTTGCTACAGTTGAACAGTAGTGTGTATCACTGCGAGGACCGAGAAGAAATATTCCACAATGAGTTTTCGTGAAGTGACTTGGATATCATTCACAGGTAACAATAGCGAAGCTTTCAGATGTGAACAATTTTTCGTCTGTATTGTAATACGTATGAGCTACCAGCCGAGATTCCCGGGGACACTAACCAGTATAGTACACTCCTCTATGAAAAGTTCCGACAGAATAAAAGTTCCAAATTAGTGTTATTCTTTGACAAGAGTCAGTCAGAAGGTCAATGTGAATACGAAAGCCGTGGCCAAATATAAACGTTAATCAATATTTTCCACTCAAACTACTGATTGTTTATCGGGTGCCGGGAAACTAATCAATACCTTTAATTAATTTCACGTATTGGTGTCGTCGTCGATTAGAAGTGACAGGACTCATATTATCACGACTCACGAGGATCGGACAACGAAAGTACTGAATGAATATCGCCAGGCGATTACGCATGACTTTACGGCCGAGCACAATACGAAATCGTCAACGCCCTGAATGCTTGGGAATAAAGTACACGCCGATAGTGCTCACTATGTGCACTCCAGAAGAGTCAAAGCAAGTTAATCGTTTATATCCAAATGCGTAAACTGCCATCAACTGTGGGTCTTATTTAATCTACACAATTCGTGTCCCTGATTACTAACAATCTGTGTTTTGTTGCCTCGAGTTATTCGCGTTAGGATGTTCACCTCAAAACCTACTTTATGTTGGCAGACAGCGAAATTAGGGCAACCAACATAATCAGCATAACAGGCCACACTAGTAGGGAGTAGTCATCATCATGGGGGAAACTGAATTGAGAAACATAGCCCACGGTCACGGCTGAACTACTTCAGTTTCAGCTTTCATCTTAATTCAAATGAGTGAACTGAAAGTATGGGGTGGCAGATGGACAATACTCATTCAGGCGGTCTACGTTCGACCTTACCTACGTGAATAACATCAAGATTTGAGGAAATCTATGAAACAACTGCTTCAGAGTCTCAATTATTCATAGGTATCTCTACACATTTGTTATTCTGAGGTCATTGGCTAATTACCAAGTCATCCCGATAGAAGCGTAAATGTAACTACGTTCTTTTGTCCACATATTAGCAAAGTTGAACTTTAGACCCATCATACAGAAAGAACAGTTAGGAAGCCTAACTTGGTTGGTTGACTACATTTCACGGAACTACTATTTGTTTGTGCAATGTATATCGGATTTGGAAAGAGCAGGATAGATCTACGTATACAAAGAAAAGATCAAAATTGGTGAGTATACGGTCTGTTCCAGTTAATGGAATATTCAGCGCAGTTTTACGCACAGATTACAGTGTAACTGATAAAACGCTTGGGGGCAATCAACACTACAATGTTATCCTTAAAATACTGAGTGATGCGTAGACAAACTGGGTCAAAAAATCATAACTACGTTGGGTCACTACTCTAACGCACTTATGAACGTACCACTCGTGAAAACTGTAGACTGTCTCTAAGAGTGCATTCTTCCTAGTAGCTAAGACGTGGGCTTAGCTGATGATATACTCAAGCGCCTGTTATTGAACTGCACGCGAAAATCGTTCCGGAATGATAGGGAACACTTCACTTACAGAAATGGCACAGCGATTGGGTTGACAGTAAGTCTACTGTTGGCAGACATTTTCATGGCCATGTTACGGAGAACTATGCTTCGTGAGATTAATTAGCATAGCATTTTCTACAAGGGATTCGTGGATTATATCATCCGTGCAGTTGACGACATTGTGGATCTAGATAGCCTGTTCACAGTAGTGAACAGAGCACATCATGATCTCAACATTACACTTGGGGCGGAGAAAGTTGTATAAGTAGTTTTTGGACGATGCATTGAATCGTCATACAGAGTTATTAACAAAAAGAAGACTTGAAGCGATCAGTATATTTACCCTTCGGTTACGAACCTCGTAGTTTAACAAATCGAGCTATGAAGGTGTGCACCGATGTCATGCTGAAAACATACATTTTGATGGACGTTCTCGGAAAGCGCCAATTCCTAGAAGTTTTTCCAGGTTCTACTCTTATCGTGGTCTCCATCACGCAAATGACGATTCCTGAGTTGAAGTTAATCACCTGATTGACCCCCAATTCAGAACCACTTCAGGTAATTATGTGACAATCTGCCTTTGATTTTGCTCGTTTGAAAAACATGATTAAGTGGATGTTATGCGACTGATCTACTAATGAGTAATCGAAAACAGGCCATACCACCCGTTACTGCATTACCATTACTGACATATTTGAAAATAATAAACAACAACGCATTCCGATCATTCACGTTAGCAAGGAATATAACAACAATACCTATCAACTGGACTACTCATGTCCAGGGGTACAAGAAATGAATAAAACTTTATTAAGGTTGGCAAACGAATGCAAAGCCAGTAATTTAGGCTCTGTGGACAATGAATGAATGTGGTGCAGCATATGGACCAGTCAGTAGACAGTAGTACAAACAAGATACTCTGAGGAAAAAGACACCAAAGGTGAGTGGTATGTCTACTATTAAAAATTGCTCGTAACGTTGTCTCCATCACAGTCCATTTATTAGGGAACAATTCAGTTCAAAACAGTATGAATCCTCGGACTTCTAGTAATGTTCTTAATCACGACTAGTTGGTTCACTGATGACAGTAACTTCAGCTGGGGAGTCTTGATCACGAGGTTATCGGCTGAACAAAGCAACTGAAAAGAGCAATTCTGTTTATGCTAATTTCAAAACGAGCGTGTAAACACAACAGTATTCACGTAAAGTTTCAGTTGGGCGTTTGGGCAAGTATATTTAGTGACACTTATTTTGGTTAGTGGCGTCCTGGTTAACTTGCTGGTCTCATAAGCACCAGGATCGGAGTTCAAATTCCGCTCCAGACGAAGACGTACACTATTGATGAGCTTCAATGAGAGTGAAACTCGATCGTAAGGCTTCCTTTCGAAATGGGTTGATCGCAAAGTCCTATCTCAATAGGAAACCCACGATGAAGTGTGAGCAGTCTCCAGTCAGGCTTCAGAAGGTTGCCAAGACATGACTACCCATGAGAGGTCACTAAATGTGGTTTGATGCCCACTGTTGGAATTGAGATGGGAATCATGTAGTTACTACAAGATACACAAGTAGAAATCTGTAATGATGTACATGATAATGTCATATTGCGTTGCGCTCATTAATAGTACTCAGGGGACAGTTTCTGTAGGGTAGAAGCACCAGCCTGTCTGGAAGCACTACAGGGTAACCAGTGTTAGCTGTCTCAAGCGGGTAACTGGTGATTAGAATTGGTAGGTCCAAATGCCGTTAACTATATGCCGTTAACCTATTCGCAGTTTTATTCTTCACGAATCGGAGTTAGCTAGAAAAAGAGTAGTAGTTTAGATGGAGTCGAAATAAGATTTATTCACTTGTGATCAACATACATGGCATGATGACGCTGCCTTAGGACGAGGACGACTGGGGTGGACTCACACTAAGATGTTGGTGATTTACTTATGGTTTTGTCTCTATATTAAAAAGCTTACCTTTCTGATTCGGATTAAGTCTCAACTTCGTACTAACTTATGAAAGTTCATCTGTACTGAACTACAGTAGTCTTCACGAAAGTAAGTTTTTCTTGGGAAAACAAAAGGGTATTTCTCATTGAAATTTTTTCTTCCTGACGGCAAAAATGTATGTAATGCGGAATTCTGTCTGTATGTTTTGAACACTGAACAAGACACAACACTTTTACCATTTGCTAACGTAGGTGTGTACTGATGGTTACTACGGGGATATCCTCAAGATTATTGTTAATGTCTCAAATTACTAATAACCCATATGAGCTTGAAATGTTTTTAATCTGACTGTTTTGAAAGGTTTCAACGAATTCTACCCGATAACCGCTCTGTGGTTCTTGTAATATAACCAGCTTGAAAACAGGAAAGGAGAGAGTAGATAAGACCGAGACAACTTGGACAAACTGTCCACATGTTCTGGCGTTAATACTGGGCAGGTTTCGAATGGTATGAAAAGTCTTGCTCAAGAGTAGACAATCTTGATCGCGTTTGAAAGTTTACGGCTAGTTACTTCGCTGTTAACCTCACTGTTATAAGTGGGCAAAAACCGGCTTTTCAACTTTTGTCTGAAAGCGTTCACGCATCCAAATATAGTTTGGTTTTTTATCTATAGATCTCTCGACCAAGCATGAGCGAATTGACGCCGTCAGTTGTGGCTGGCCCATGCATCTTATTCCTTAAACACACCACTAACAACCCCCTCCACTAGACTGTGATACGTCCTATCCCGTGAGATATTTATTGGTCCGTGTGACGTATTTTATTAATTCATATAAATTACATATGTCTTGTGTGATTGCAGAAAAAACTAGTCGAACACAGCTGTTTTTGCAAAATCGTCTTCTTAGGAATTCCACAGAAATTGGGTAAAAAGCACAGAAGATGCAAAACGGCGCGCGTGTAGTTTGTGCTATGAAATGATTGCTGGCTTCTGTATACGGAAATTGTTTTTAAGTAAATCGATTCACCAGACAATTTATGTCCCGTTGAAAAAAACAGACACTCTTTGAAAGGAGTTGCAGTGTACTTTTGTGTGATAGTAAAACTTGTTTTCGTTGAAGATGCACAATATTGCATGCACGAGCATGTGAACAGAACAACGAATTACTCCAAGGCTGTTATCCTCAAGCAGCACGATGTCTGTAAAGTACTTCTGAGAAGAGATTTAAAAATGTGGTCGACCGAATCAATGTCGAACAGTCCAAGTGAAATTGGCACGGAGGAAACGCATACACTGTCCGAAAACTGCAATGTAACTTTGCTCACTGTTGGCTCGAAATCATGCTGTGATGTCGATATTAATGTGATGAAAGTTGAACAGTCCTGTTTGAACAACGGGTGCACGTTAATCCCCGAAAAATACTTATTCGATGAACTCTAATTCGTTCAGCATGTGACAACCTAAACACAGATCAGGAGCAAGTTTCACCAGTGTATATGATCGACCCAAAACAGCCACAGTTGGGTTGTGATGTATATTATGCCTTGAAGTGGTATTGCTGAGCATTCATCTGTGTGTGGAGACTGACTAAGTATGGATCAATTCTAGTGCTTGATTGTTACGCACCGGTCTGTTTTCTTTGATTAGTCGGAAAATTAAACGGTGGAACTTTCCAATCCACCCAAAAGCAATAGTTCACAAGCCATCACTTCAGTTAATTAAAAAGATCGATCATATTGTTTTAAACTGGAACTTGTTATGTCCGTGATTGAGCGCTTTCATAAAAACATCCAGCTGAGCTTCAAATTTGTTCACAAATTAATTACTCCTGGTAACTGGCAGATTTGTTTTCCAACTTGAATGATTTCTAGTGTTAAGAGTGCTTTTAAATTCCGAAAGGCATCAAATGCATAATTCAAGTGCATATTTAGGACGTGTGCATTCCTGTCTGAACAATGTGCAGTTTCTATGACAACTACTTCCGGTTAAGGAAAACGGTTAATCTCACTATGAGGCCGTAAGAATCCAGTTGCTATAAAATGTCAGTCATAAAATCTAATCCATACAACTGCACTTCATACATCGTACAACATAGCGAAGATAATGTACTGTTGTTGATAGTATTGACGGTAAGATGGGAATCATCTAGCCTTCTCTCACCCACACAGGTAGGCCACCTTAAGGCGTCATGCGACCATAAGGATATTTCCATCAGCAACTGCACAAAATGACCGAAAACAGTGATGTTCTAGAAGATGTTAGAGTTCGAACTTTGGCGTTCGTCTTATGTAACTGGAGTGTCTAATGCACATTGCGTAGAATACTATCATATCGTATACTTTCCATTGAAGCGGACTGCAAGCCGGTGTTGGGTATTACATTCTTGTTATATTCGTCTACTACTAACAACAGCTCTGTTCGTCAGAAATTCTATATCAGTCTTTCATTTACTCGGGTCAGCGTGGGTAAGCTGAGAGGCCTGACGGTGAGTGCATTCGCTTTGACACCGCACTGAGGTCCATTCGTATTGTATAGGATATGTTGGAGCAGTTCACACGAGAATGATGAAGCAAGCCTACTGGTATATTAGCCGCCATGATCTGTAGGACTTACTAAGCCTGATAAATCAAATAGGTTTCAATCACTGGCAGATCACAGCTGTCTAAACGACACTGTTCTCCCAAATGCCGCATTACCAGGCTGGTTTTCATCGTAAAAATATTTCCAAGCTCTGTGGCATTGCCTTTACAGTGTTCACTAAAACAACAGCCTGAATTTTGCATATCTTATAAAAATTTTTTTACAACTATGGAAAACAACACAGATTCATCGTAAATAAGGCGAACCATAGAGGTACGTATATTTCACCTCATCCCCTCAGACACGTTTAGCGACATGTTTTTGTGTGTAACACATTGTGATTTCGGGACCAGAAAAGCGTTTGTAAGTTCGGCTTCACATAGGTTGCTTTGTTTGCAGACAAAAATTATTCTCGCCCAACTAAAGGTCTGTAGGGGTTGATATCTAATTCGAACTTTTTAGATGGCCAAGACTATCATCTTTATATATCCACGTGTGCTGATTAAATTGTGTCTATGATGACTGACGTGTATCTGGCACTTCAGGATTCTCGTTGTGGTTTACTTCATTACAGTACGTTTTATTACCAGCACTGTGATCCATTGGATCCTCTTTTGGCCGTCATAACCGGTTTCACATCCCAAGCACAAGGACAACGCGTTAGCTTTGGAAACTTGAGTAATATTTATCTTCTACTGATGTTAAGTGGTACTGTCCACTACAGTGTGTGAGGTTTTGTCTAGTTTTACGTGTGTAATTGTCACTGGGTCAATTGCTTTTCATCTTTGATGGATTTTTAACATAAGAACTAAGTCAGGAAGGTTTGTTTTATGTCCACGTGAAAGAAACCTGACAGAATCCAACAGAGTACACTTGTCATGTCCAATTTCTTTTGGACGGCATCAGGTGCCAAGCAAGTGGAACTAAAGGTAGAATGGCGGAAGTTGTGAAAAATCAGATGTGCGAACCTACGTCCACTGGTTTCAGAAACCATTCGAATCGCACAAAACCATTCATTGACTTGATTTAAATTGAAACCGACCCCATGGCAAAACATCACAAAACTGGACAGATCAACATAAGTTGTCTAGAGTTATCTCTGCTGAGTGTTTTGTGCAAGTGAACTACCTCCCGCAGAGAAAGTAGAGAGGTTTCGTTAGAGATATTGTAGCGAGAAGCCGTCCAATAAAGCACAATCTTTATTGTCCAAATCGCCAGTCACATGCAACGCGCGCTCTCGTTTATGAGTCATAATTCCAACACACAACACCCCCGGTTTCCTTCACACGTCGTGT